>OVAY01003116.1:0-12956 GCA_900406395.1 Kernera saxatilis | reverse complement strand
ATTCAAATTATTCAAATTGCTCAAGTCTGGTGAAGTCTGGTGAAGTCTGGTTTTATTCTTTCCTCCAATACTTTGACCATTTAGAAGCTTTAGTCCAATATAATGTTCTCTAATTCAATATTAAGTTCCTTTCTTTCCATAATTCATAGATAGAGGCGTGGAGAATAAGCTTACAGATAATGTTGAGCTTGGGGAGAGACGAAGCATTTCTTACCCACGTGAGGATAGCTTCAAACATCAACGGCGGGTTAAGGAGGTGATGTGTGAAGAAAGAATTCCAGATAGCAGCAGAGTAAGTGCATCGAAAAAACAAGTAAGCTAAATTTTCATTCTCCTGACCACATAGAACACATGAGCTCGGTAGCTGCAATCCCCAACTGCGGAGCCGGTCCCGAGTCGGAAGCCTATTGCGAGCCTGGACCAAGTGATGAACGCGTGCTTTGGAATTCTTTGTGGGAACAAACCACCCTATGCCACGATACTGGGGCTGCTAGAGGGTGTAAAGATAACCAAGTTCGAGAGGATGAGAATAAACCCGGCGAATCAGAGGCGGAGTTCCTCCATTGAAACATGTCATTTTGTGAAGAGAGTAGGTCCTGAGGGTCTTGAGGTAGCGCCTTTCGCAGTAGAACCGTGATGGGATGCCTGCCACGAGGTAGTCGCAACTCCTCGTTCGCAATTGCTTGAGAAATCGTTGCCATACGTGCAATTCCCGTTACTCTTGGACTATTTGCACCTGCGAGATCAATTAGGGGGCCAAGAGAAATCCAATCATCATGCCAAAAAAGAGCAGTGAGCCCCGAGCCCACCTGACATAAAAGATAAGGTCTGGCTAAGGGTCTAAGCTTTAACAAACTCCTCCAAATCCAACTTCCTACTGCCTGAACAAAATCATCCCAAAACAGCCTACCACAGAGCAAATTTTCTTTTATCCAAGATACCCATAAAGAACCACCCTTAGTGAAGATAAGCCAGATTAGCTTAAGGCCAAAAATATTGTTCCAAGATTCAAGACTCTTTAGCCCAAGTCCCCCAACTTGTTTCGGGCTGCATACTAAATCCCAAGATATTTTTGCTCCCCTAGCAGAGTTTGGAACCCCTGTCCAAAGAAATGCACTGCAAATTTTCTCCAAAGCAGCTAGACAACCTTTAGGTAGAGGAAATACCGTAGCCCAAAAGTTTATGATGCTAAAGAGAACCGATTTTATGAGCTGGAGCCTTCCAGCAAAAGAAAGATGGCGAACTAACCAGGATGAGACCCTTTGAGTTACCTTGTCCAACAAAGGTTGGTAATCTTGAGCTCGCATTTTCCTCGGAAGGAGAGGCAACCCCAGATAATGAACCGGTAAAGACCCGTGAGTAAGGCCAAATCTGGTGGCTAGTGATTGACAAAGTTGAAGATTGTTGCCATCAAGAAAGAGGCTGGATTTTCGCAGGTTTAGTTCCAAACCAGAGCCCAAATAGAACTGCCTCAGAATGCATAGAATGCCTTGCAATGAGTTCGATGTGCCATCAAAGAAGATTAATACATCATCCGCGAATGATAGATGAGTAACCAATGGAGAGAAACACATTGGGTGTGGCTTGAAAACACTCGTGGATGCTGCCGAATCCAATTCTTTTGATAAAACATCCATTGCTAACGCAAAAAGAGAGGATGACATTGGATCGCCCTGTCTTAACCCTTTTTTCCCAGCAAAGAACCCCACCAATTCACCATTAAATGCCACAGAGAAGGAAGGAGAGGAGACACATTCCATAATCCAACCAATAAAGATACATGGGATGTCTAACGCCTTGAGAATGTTGTGAAGGAAATTCCAATCTAGATTATCAAAAGCCTTGGTGAGATCAATCTGGAGGCAGCCTCTAGTAGTAGGTCCGACCTTATTGAAATATGTAACCATTCTCGCATAGAAGCCTATCCGGAACAAAGCCAGCTTGATTACCCTGAACTGCAGAGGAGAGAAACAACTTAAGTCTTGATGATAGGATTCGAGAGATAACCTTGTACACGGTGTTACAACAAGATATAGGACGAAAATCAGATAGTTTTTCAGCTCCTTTGAATTTGGGGATAAGAGAGATAGCCGTTGAATTTACTCCTCTGTTTCTTTGTTCGTATAGAAATATAGCGTTAGGCTCTTCTTTATCTATAAAGTAAAACATAAAAGATGATATCCCTCAAGGATTTGGATAATTTATTTAAAATGCATATAAAGCAAAACTAATTTGATCAAGTTAAGATAGTATGTATGTTGTTGAACAATCCTGGTCCGATCCCACTTTGGTCATTGTTAGAACACTCTATTTGACGAATCTAAATTTCTTGTGAAAATATTTTTTTGGGGCATAAGCAACTCAAACAAAAAAATAAATTAAGAAGTTTTTTTTTTGGGATAACCAAGAATAACAACAGTTCAATATTTTTTTTCAGAGTTCATTTAAAAAAAATGAATTTATCCTTTACTAATCTATTACTAATTAATTTATCAGCTTATTGATTAATGAAATATTATTTGTTTTTTTTGGTCAACATGGAAATATGGAATAGTAATTTATAGAGATTTTATGGTAGATTAAATAGTTCAAAAACAAAAAAAGTTATAAGGAAGACACTGTTGCAAATAATAATTCGGTCTTCACTCGCGAGAAATGTGAATAGACAAATAATATATCAAGAATTAAATCAGTTATATTTATTTTAAAATAAAAAGTTCGTCTAAGAGAAAATATTGTTTCAAGATCGAGGGTAAAAGAGTTTAGTATACGCTAAGATTTGGATATTTTTGGAGCAACAAAAAAAATTAAACCGAAGTTATATCGGATTTCGGTTAACTCCGGTTTAGATTATATTTCGGAATTAATAAAAACGCAAAACTCCTTATTCATCTTCAAACCTTAAACCCCATTTTCCAGAAGAAGATCCAAAATTTTCTCGGGAAAAAAATGACAGAATCTTCGAATCTCTGGTTAAAAGCTAGAGATCTTCTTGCGACTCCAAGCCACTTACCATTAGCGATTGTTGTGAGTCATCTCTTTATGCCTGAAGAAACCAGCGAATTCAAAGTCGCGAGGACTCTTTTCGATTTCTGCATCGATAAATTCCCAAATTGCTTAACCGTAATGCTTCTCAAGGTGTTTCGATTTTCTTCCAATGGCGTCGTCAGATTCCAATCGATCTATCTCCTTTCCGAAACCCTCGACGAATTCAGTACTCGCAACTTCGAACACTCTCTCACCGCTCTCTACGACATCAAGCCCCTTCTGATTTCATGCCTGACGAAGCAAGAAACCAAAGTATCTGACATCAAAATCCTCCGAAGAATCGTTACATTTGTTGCTTACAGTGATTTGGTGTTAGAAGATGATGGATGGGACGAGCTCAGTGGTTGTATCCTCGAGCTTGCGAATAACAATTTTCTGAAGGCTTTTCATGTCTTCATCGATTTGCCTGCAGTCTACGGTGAGTTCATCCCAAGAAATGTTGTGGAGAAGATTGAAGAGAGAGCCAAGAAAGTGTTGCTTAACCCTGAGCAATGTAGAGCTCAAGATTGGAACTTGGCTTTAGAAACTGTTTTCAAAATTGGGGTTCAGGTCTCGGATTTGAGATCAGGCTTGATCAAGCTCGTTCTGAATTCAGCAAAGGAGGTTGTGAAGAAAGGAAAGGAAGAGTTTCTTGAAGGAGGGCTTGAAGATCTCAAGAAGTTCTTGGCACGAGATGGGAACGTGTGTAAATACAAGAAGGATCAACGATTTTTCGTGTCGAGGTTAGCTTTCGAGATCGCAGAATGTTACAAAACGTTTGATCAGAGCATGGAGGTTGGGATGAGTGTGTTACGGGTGGTTGGGAAACCGAAGAAGTATAGCCATATTGAAGATGAAGAATCAGGGTTCGAACGTGACTGGTTCGATCATTTGAACAACTTATCGTCGCTTGAAATCTTACGAATCTTTGCTTCGACTAATCTTGAAGATAGGTCCAGAGTATTGGCTATCAGAAGACTCGGCCTCTTACTCGCTGATCACACTACAGAGAAGGTGAGAATCAAGATCTCTATGATGAGAGAACTCCAGCCATTGCTCATCTCTTGCCTTTGGGAAGAAAGAAACACCCACAGCGTGTTCAAAATCCTCGGCGAGGTTGTGTCCCACGTTGCTTACGAGATGATGAGCGTGCAAGATGAGAAATGGTATGGTCTACGCGACTACATTGTGTCGAAAAGCAAAACAGAGTTCCAGAAAGCAGTTTACATCTTCCAGTGCTTAACAGTGGAGCTTGATGATAAAGAGTTTGTGATTCCTATGATTGATAATCTTCTCCCAGAGATAACCAGAAGCTTAAACCCACCAAGAGAGTTTTTTGTTGGTAACAGGTGCTGGGTCTTGGCGTTTGTGGGTGCCTTCTGCGCAGCGGTTCACGTGATAGAGATCTCGAGTCACGCTGAATCGGTCAAGGAGCTTTTGTGTAAGATGGTAGATTCAGTGAGAGAGCTTGTGGTAAGAGGAATGGAAGTTGGGCTTGTGAGGATAGCTTTTAGAGATGTGGAAAGCATTGTGAAGAAACAGTTGAAATGGTACAGCACGAGCGAATACAGATTCGTTAAGGGTCTGCTTTGGAGACTCTACGAAATCAAAGCCATGAAAATGGAAAGTAGGATGGTGTTGTGGAGAATCAATCAGATTCTTGAGAGGGGAGTGCACGAGGAGCTTAAAGAGATCCCAAAGAGTGAGCTTGATTGGCTGAGCAAACCTGAGGCTTAGGATAGTTGTATTTTAAACTCTTTTAGTCTGTTTTCTTGATTGTTCCTTGAACAAAAATAAAGCATTTGGGTGATTCAAGTGCTGATTTTAGTAATAGCTTTTTGGGTGTGCATTTTGTGATGTATCAAACCAATGCAAATGGTTTGTGATGAGAGATAATTTTCCAAACTGGATCTTTACTTTTGATCATCTTCATCTTCATATATATTTCGATTCATTAAATTTTCTTCTTATTATTTGTATTTCTTTCATCTTTCTTTTCTCTTTTGATGTATCAAAAAGATATTAGTCTCGAAAATATAGAAGGGAAAACTCATCACCTTTTTAAGAATTGTTAGAGATTGGGAAGTTTTCTCTTAACACTAACCAAAGTATTTCATCTAAGATTAGTAGAGAACAAAGTCACTTCTGTTTTTTTTTTCTTATGAGCTTTGAAATAAAAATATTGAACTGTTAACTCTTGGTTGTTTTATTTTTCTTTCTGTTTTTAAGTTGCTTAGGCCCCAAGAAAACTTTTTAATTTCACAAGAGGAAATTTAGATTCGTCAAGTAGAGTATTCTAACACTAACCAAATAAGCATCACATCAGGATTGTCCAACATATATAATATCTTAACTTGAGGCTAAGGAGTTACAGAGGAATACAAATTGCTTTTAAGGGTCTGCTTTGGAAGCTCTATACAATCCGTAGAAGATGGTAAAGAGATCATTGAAGATGGACCATGTTCACTCGTCGTCCACGTCCTCATCATCACCAGCTATGTTCAACACCTTCGATCTCTGGGTCAGATTAGCCTTCCTCTCAGCATAAGTCAGTTTCTTTAGGTTGTACCTTTTATTATCATAATCCAAAATCAAATTTTCAGATTTCTGATAAAGCAAACACTACAATGACTTGACTCTACTAAACCAATCTGTCATTTTTTGACCTCTTGTGCTCCTTAGGAAGCTCTTTCTCGAACTTCTTGATTGGTAGAACAGGCCCGAACTGCTGGTGAAAGATCCTTCTTCAAGTAGTCGCTGAAATGACTCTCTGGTCCATCAACAACTGCAAATAGTTGTACAAATTGGATACAGATTTAAGACATTTCACAAAACATTAAGAAATCAGATGTCTATATCCAGAAATGATGTTATGATTAAATACCCTCATGTAATAAGCCATAAATGTATTTCCAGTGACTTTCAGTATCAAGGTTCTTTTCTTGACACTTTCTAGGATGTCAAGACCACTATCAAAAGCTCCCTAAACAATAAAACATAAAACTCCATTCATTTTAGTCCTTAATCAAATCACTATAACCCAGACATGAGATTGTATAAGCTCATGGGACAACTTAATTTTCAGCAAATAACTAAAAACGTTTACATAAGTACCTTAAGAGCACGGAATGTCCTTCTGGTAGTGAATTCTCCTGTGGCCTGTATCAAAAAAAGAAAAATGGTGAATCACTTATCCTTAATCCAGACAAGGTAGAAGCAGACACAAACCAACATCAATACATGCACTAAATGACTCAAAAGTCCATCTCAAGCATCTTAGTACATGAAGAGCCAAAAGGAGACCAGTGCAATAAGCTACAATAAAAGAAAATGTCAACATAATTTGTAAGACTCGCTTTAAGGCAGATGCAAGAACAACGTCATCAACCTTCTCCTTAACTTCTTTTGAGGTTTCACCAACACCTAAATACAAAACACAGGAAATACAGAGAAACTCCATGGCAACAAATCAGACGAGTGAACCAGAATGTTGGAAGTAGCTGCCAAAAAAAAAGATTAAAGTTCAATACACAAGTTCCACAATTCATCAAAAGTGCTTGATTTTCTGTTTAGCCCTATGGATTATGGTTTTTTTTTTTTTTTTTAACAAAAAAACAAACCATCATCCATAGTGCTAAACAGAAAATCAAAAGCACTGAAAATAAAAACTCCATGGTAATTCATTTGACAAAGTCCTCTTGGCCTAGCCTCTCCGCTCCTCAAGTTTGTTGATTCTCGTCCATGCTAATGCCATCTTTCTTGCTGCTTTCCATGTCTACAAAATATCATATATAGAATCAAAACTACATAAACTGATGATAATAAATAAAACAGATGTTACCTTCTCTTATTGGACAAGATTCAGAGGCAACTTCAACCTCTATATCAGATTTCTTTCGACTAGTTTTCTTCGCATCATTTTTTTTTCTCCTTCCTCTTCCTTTTCTTCTTCTCAACAACTTCGGTTTTCAGAGCTTCTTCGAGAGAGAAAAAGACATAGATTACCAATGATCTCTCACTCGAAGAAGCTTTGAAAACCAAAGTTGTTGCGAAGAAAAAAAGGAAGAGGAAGGAGAAAAAAATTGATGCTAAGTGGGAAGCATCGTTTATGCTCCTCAATTAATCTCTGGAAATAAACCACCAAAAAAAAAAAAAACTATTAGAAAAAAAGTTAACATCACCAACATCCAACATAATTAGAAACCGTATTCACCTTTGAAAACGAAGACGTTATGATCATTGCCAACGAGAACCACAAGACGAGTTTCAAGGTTTGTCTCCACAAACACACAATGGATCTTAGGCGAGGAATTATCCATACTAATTGAAACATGATAGAGAGAAAGAGAGAAGTAGATGAAATTAGGGTTTTAAGTTTTTAAGTTTAGAGAAAGAGTTTGGCTATATCTCTCCATTTATACAACTTGTGAAATTTCAATCGTCGTTCAACGGAAATCAAAAACATTTAAATTTCCATCGGAAATCAAAAACATTTACCTTCCCATTAAATTTTGTTTTCAGACCGTAAGACAAGAGTTCTTGACTCTTATTCTTTTGCCATAACAGACAGAATAAAACGACTGGGCCAGCTTCTCTAATATTGGGCCTTTCTGCATTCAAGCCCATTTTTCATGAAGTTTTTGGTTTACCTCAAGTCAAAACCAGCTCGAGATTGACGTGCCTAGTGAACCAAATCAAACCATAAACCAAAAGTTAACATATACGAAGAAATAAACAGAGTAATGGGTGGTCGAGGCAGCCACAGACCTCCATCTTAAGAGTTTTACGAGAATTCTCTCTAAGACTTTCTTGTTCTAGTGAGCTTATTAACTCTGTTGTAATCTCTACTCTCTCGTTTTTCTTTTAAAACTGTATGACTTAATCGTCATAGCTATAGCTATGTACCTTTCATTTTATGCATTTTCAATAGAATATATTTTTCAAAAAAAAAATAAAAAAAGAAACAGAGGAATGGGAAAAGCAGAGGACCAAAACTATTGTGGGTTTTGATTTGATCACAACTATCTCTCGTCGAATCATTGGAAAATCAAGATCATGGCGTAGGAATTGACCGTGAATGATACGAACCTTTTCTTCACTAGAAATCTTGAGAATCTGACGACTTTATGTTTTACTTTGTGATCACACTTGAGGTGCAAGAAAACGGTTCATATCTCCTTGTGCCTAACAATGACGCTTGATGCTTAGCATCAGGTGAACGAAGTGATGCCACAAGTTGGAAACAAGAGGTTTATTGTTCATCTCATCGACCGGGTTTCCACGTGTAGGATATGGCAACTCTACAAGAATCTGTGCTCGCATTAACAGTGACCATTTGCATTATGTAAATGACTTACAGTTAATCCGCTTCCACGAGTCTCTGATTGGTTTGAAGCTTCTGAATTTCCAAGACTGTTTCCTCCTAGAAGGCTTTCAACATCAACTTCAAGCAACTAAGTTAGTAGTAGGCAAAAAATTATCCAAGGTAAGAAAAAGGCTTGAACTAAACCGTGAAGATCGTTATGTTTCCTAAATGATTGTAGTTTGGTTTGGTTCGGGTCAGTTTGAGGTTAGGGGAAACTTAGTATTTTGTTTGTAAAATATGCTAACCGGTATAATGTGTAGGTTTTTGGGATGGTGTATGTAGAAAACCGGTTTGGTTTATGTGGTTCGTGTATGTATGGACAAGGTAAGTTTTTGTAAAATATGCTAACCGGTACAATGTAGGTTTTTGGGAAGGTGTATGTATAAAACCGGTTTAGTCTATGCGGGTCATGTATGTAGAAAACCGGTTTGGACAAGTTAAGTTTTTGTGCAGAGATGTCATCCGCTGATGTAAGATGAAACCCAACTTTAACCAAAAAAAGTGAATCGAGCTAGCTCAATGTTAGTAAACTTTTCTCGGCTTAGTAAATTCTCTTCGGTTTTATTAGCATAATGCATCATAATATAATATTTGTCTCCATGTATTTTTGTTGTTGTTAAAGTTATTGTCTCCATGTATATTATCTCTATTTGGAAGACTTATTTTGAAACGTTGAGATTTCAGTTTTAGAAATACAGTTACTTAAATTGATTTTTAATAATTTAATTCAAATTTATTTCCACTTTTAAATAGGATAAAATTTTAAACGTTATTTTTATGTTGAATTATATTGTTGTTCCCAATAAAATACCTTAAACTCTTATACTCCCTCTGTTTCACTTTAAATGATGTTTAAGCCAAAAATTTTTATTTCAATTTAAGTGATATTTTCTATTATCAATGCAAAATTAAANTTTCAATTTAAGTGATGTTTTCTATTATCAATGCAAAATTAAATTCTCTTAAAGAAAATTTGACCAATAGTATTTTATAGTCTTTTTTATCATTGGTTAAATTGTATTTAATTAAACAATAAATGATATTTTTTTATAGAAAGAAACAAAAAATTTATTAAATTTTTTTTTTTTAATTTGTGTGTAACATCCTTAAACATCACTTAAAGTGAAACAGATGGAGTATTTACTACTTTTAATTTTTATTCATTTTATCTATTTTCGTTTTTCATTTAGTTTTTTATTTGAGAAAAGGCTTTCAATGCAATATAAAAAGAAACGAAAAACAAAGGTACAGTCCACCTTGGACAATATTTTTTGGGTCAAACCCATTACAAATAGCATGGCCGAAACCCATTTAGTTATAAATAAGTAAGTAACAAGACATCCATTAAAAAGTGTTAATTTCCACGAGTGCTTTCGTAAAGGGAAGGCTGCTTCTTGAAAACGTTTTGCTAGCGACGGAATTGGTAAAAGACTACCACAAGACATCCATTACATCAAGATCGTCCATCAAACTTGACATCTCCAAAGCCTTTGACACAATACAATTGTCTTTCATTGTTAGCACACTTCGGGCAATGGCGTATCCAGATCAATTTATTCACTGGGTTTACTTGTGCATCTCTACGGCGTCTTTTACCGTCTCAGTTAATGGAGAATTGGAGGGGTTTTTCACAAGCACTCGTGGATTGCGGCAAGGGTGTTCTTTATCACCTTACCTATACGTGATAATCAACAATGTCTTGACAAAATTGTTAAAGAAAGCAGCGGCAGAGGGACATATAGGTTACCATCCGTACTGTAGAGACCTGAATCTCACGCATCTAAGTTTCGCCGACGACATCATGGTTTTCACCGACGACATCATGGTTTTCACCGACGGTACTCCAGAATCTTTATAGGGGACTTTGACGGTTTTTGCAAACTTTGCCCGAATGTCAGGACTTCGTATCAACATTCAGAAATCAACACTCTTTGCGGCAGGAAGGGGAAAACTGGCGCTTGAAAGAGAGGCCAGTGACCGGGGGCTTTCAGTTAGCACATTGCCGATGCGTTACCTTGGCTTTCCTCTCACCACAAAGAGGATGACAAAACTGGACTACGAGCCTCTGGTGGATAAAATTCGTAAACGCTTGCTCAGCTGGACTTGTCGGCATCTGTCCTTTGCAGGACGGCTGCAGCTTATCACCTCGGTTGTTTCTAGTATCGCCAATTTCTAGTGCTCGGTCTTTCGTTTACCTAAGAGATGCTTTAAGGAGATTGAAAGTATGTGTGGAGCTTTTCTCTGGAGTGGATCCCCGAATATAACAAACAAAGCAAAGATAGCATGGGAAGACATTTGTCTACCGAAACAAGAGGGTGGACTCGGAATACGCAGCCTCCATCAGGTTTCCCGGGTATTTGCTCTACACTTGATCTGGAAGTTATTTACTCTAGCTGGCACGTTGTCGGTTGCGTGGGTACATCGATATTTGATAAGAGAAGGTTCTTTTTGGGATGCTCGGGATTCCACTTTGGGATCTTGGGTATGGAGGAAGCTCTTAAAGATCCGACCACAGGCATCTGTTTTCCTGAGAGTCGAAGTAAGCAATGGCAACTCCACCTTCTTTTGGTCTGATTATTGAATGGACCAGGGCCGTTTGATTGAGATTCTTGGCGACTCTGGTACCCGACATCTGGGCATCAAACGTTTTGCAAGGGTGGCAGAGGTGGTGGTGAACGGTGCATGGGCTTTTCGGCAATGTTGGCAAGAGGCCTTGAAACAGGTGACAAACAGAATCCGGGAATTACCGGTGCCGGATCCGACAGCCGAGGAGGATCGTATTCTGTGGCGTTATGGTGAATCTGATTTCAGAAGTAAATTCTCCGCCTATAAAACTTGGGAGCAAATCCGCACAAGACGCAGCAAGCAAATATGGAGCCATGCCGTTTGGTTTGCGCAGGGGGTGCCGCGCTTCTCCTTCATTACTTGGCTGGCGATAAAAGACAGGCTGTCCACAGGGGCTCGAACCAAGACATGGGGGTGTTTTCAACCCTGTCTCTTGTGTGGGGAACCAGATGAGACTCGAGACCATTTGTTTTTTGCTTGTCCCTACTCATTCACAGTTTGGGAGGAACTTGTAGGTGATCTCCTGGGGCAAGAGGCGAACCCAGACTAGTTGGACACCCTTCAACGCATCTCCATTCATTCCTTCGATAGGGACACTTACATCTTGCTTCGGTTGGTGTTCCAATCCACGATCTACCACCTATGGCGCGAGCGAAATGATCGTAGGCATGGGAAGGCTTGGCACCCGACGCCGCACCTTGTTCGACTTATTGACAAGACCATTCGCAACAGAGTCTCCTCCTTGAGAGCTAAGAACACTCCACGTTATGAATTTCTACTCCAGAGATGGTTCCATGCGCATGGAGTAAGGTGAAGTTACGGAGTAATTTCTTTTTCAAACTGTTGGACAATTTCTTCTTAGCAATATTTTGTTTTCTTATCCTTTGTACCTAACCACTCCTTTTGTTTGATCAATAAATTTAACATTTCAACAAAAAAAAAAAAAAAAGTAAGTAACAATCTATACTATATAAAAGTTGAAGCTATAAGTTTTTAAAGGCGTCCACCTAGGATTTAAAAAACCGATTTTTATTGGTTCACGTCATCCTAAACTAAATTCTATTGGTCCATGTCATCGTTTAACATAAATTTTCTACGATAATTAGTCGACCAAAATAAAAAAAGAAAATTAACATTAAAATATTAACTAACATAAAACAAAATATCTCCAAAACCAAAAATTAAATTAACATATTACACGAAGAAAGTTAATCAAGCAAAAAAAAAAAATCAACATAAAAAAGTATGATAACATAAAACAAAAAAATAACTCAAAAAGTTAAATTAACATATTACACAAAAAAAAAATAATCGGCAAAAAAAAAATCATGAGAAGAAAATAAATCAGCATAAAAAATATCTCAAAAAGTTAAACTAATATATTACACTAAAAAAGTTTCTTAATTCTAAAGTAGAAATCTCAAAATTCTATCAAAAAAAATAAAAATAAAAATCTCAAAAAATAGGTAAGCTAACATAAAACAAAATATCTCAAAAAGTTAAATTAACATATCAAAAAGTTAAATTAACATATTAAAAAGTTTGTTTAAAGTTCAACTAAATAAAAAATAACTTGAAATTATAAATTTTTTACTTCTTGAAAATATTACAAAATTGGAAATTTTCTGTTATGTGTAAACAAGTAGATATGTATAAATGCACGTGACTTTGTGGAGGAGAGAGGTATAAAGAGTTTAGCGTATGCCTTTTCTCAATGTCTATGAACACCGCGTAATTTCAACATCTAAAGGTATGTTTTAGTAATTGTCTCAATAATTTTACAGTAGCTTTATTTTTGTTGTCGCGCGAGNCACGAGATGAGCTGAAGAAGAAGAATTGTCTATGTCCTTTCTAAGTCTTTGACCGCCACTCCTCAAGGACCTCAACAACGACAGTTTGTTTAATTATTTAAGAGAGGTGTCGTTGGTAAAAGGCTAATACTCATCTTGATTGATGTATGCAGGGGATTTCTCTATTGAATTTTTTTGCAAGTATCCTT
>OVAY01003115.1:0-12960 GCA_900406395.1 Kernera saxatilis | reverse complement strand
CTCCCAAACCACGCATGTCATTTGCCACCACCATCACTCGGGAGAAGTATTCTGTGATTGTATCTTCCTCTTTCATTTCCAGCACTTCAAAATTCCTTCTTAACCTCTGCAACTGAGCGCTTTGAACCCTTTGATTTCCTTGATACTTCGTTTTCATGGAGTTCCAAATGTCCTTTGAACTCTCTTTCTTGGCGATGGTTTTGAGGATCGTCTTGTCTATCGAGGCAAACAAATAGTTCTTCACTTTGAGATCCTTCAATGTCATCTCGGCTAGCTACGTCCTCTGCGGTCCTGTGAGGATTACATTTCTTTTGTGTCTTGGGATCCCAGTCTCCACGAGATCCCACCATTCCTTTGATCTTAGCATATTCTCCATAAGCATTGCCCAATGTTCATAGTCACCATCAAACTTCGGAATACTTAATTCCTTATCACTCATTTTCTCACTTTTTCTGTTTAGATCTGTCACAAGTTTTGCGAACCGCTCTGATACCACTTGTTCTCTGTAGAACTGAGAACAACACAACAAGGATACTGGAAAGTTCGTTCTTATTAATAAAACCAGAGCAAAGAGTTATTTAAATAGACTCTTGAGCTTTACAACTAAACGACCGAATAAAGTGCAACAACTAAATTCTTGTTTCCTACAGACCAGGAACTCAAGACTTTTTCAACTTGACTAATTCAAACTTTAAGGCCAACTAAACGACTAACTTAAATCAAACAACTAGCGGCTTCACTTCGTTTTTTTTATCTCCTCACTTTTCTTCGGTTTGAGAAAAGAGGCTCGTCACAGGAAGATTGTAATAGCGATTCGTCTGCAGCAAATTAAAAAACAAAAAAAATTCAAAATTGTACAACCGAAGATTAAATAACGATGCTTAATTTTATCACTTACCCATTTGCTGAACAACTTTCGTATGAACTCATCTTTATGTACCACCGATGGGTTTAGGCAAATTTTTGAAAGTCCTGCCACAAGATCTCCAAGCTTCGTCGAATTTGGCCAAAATCACCTTGTACATAGTATCGATCTCTTCCTCGCCACGACTTCAAACTTCACAACCACAATCCAATTGATGGTTCGTATTTCTGCAGAAAAAGAAAGAAGATATGATGGCAACTATCGAAATCAAAATTGAAATTGTAAGAGAGATGAAAGCATTGCAGTTTTGCTTCCTGAAAAAATTAAACGGTTTAAAATAAATTTGTTGTTGAAGTGATTCAACAGTACGCTTAAATCCAATCCTAAGCAGTTCAAGTAATTGTATTAGAAGGAGATGGAGATCGTGGCTTCAGAAGTGGGAACAGTTGAGAACGATAAAATCCAAAAAAAAATTTTGCAAATTTTTTTTGATTTTTTTAAATTAATTTTTAAAATCTGAAGCACAAACTATGTAGCAGAATATATTGGCCAGGTGACTTGTATTTTATAAGATAAAAGATACTTAAGCATCTAGTGTAGTTCTTATTTATTTTTCTTACTAATTCTTACACTTAAAAACTTCGTGGGTTTGATGTCAAAAAGGGGAAAACAAAATCGTGTGTTTTTTACCTTCGAGGAATATTTTGATGTATTCTTCTTTGTTCCCAATTTTGTAATGTGAACACGTGAACGATGTGGAATCCAATTCACTACCAGCTTTTCACCCACTTTTGTTCGACTCTCGAAAGTAACGCCACAGCCCACAGGTGTCGTTAGCATGCGTGATCACAACATTCAAACACAAATCACATTTTAAGACTTTTAATAAAATTTTAACTGTGACATTTTTAATTTAGTTTTTTTTTTTTTTGTCGTCCATTTTTAATTTAGTTAAGAGTTAAGACTCATTAAAAAAAAAAAAAAAATTTAGTGCTTTTAGGGACGAGTGTAGGGAAAAATATGTTTTTTTGACAAAAACTATAGTAAAATTAAAGTATGATTGGTAGAAATATTAATTTTAAAAATTATATTTAATTTTTAAGTTTTTAAGGTCTTAAAAATTTATTTACCAATCACCGATTCACCCCCATGGTCTCATAGATTTGTAACGATTCTACTACATCTTTGATTTGTTTCGTTCATTCTGGATTTTTTTTTTTTTTTGAGCAAGACGTTCATTCTGGATTTACATATTCGGTACAGAAAAACCTCATATTTGCAGGATTTTTCGATGAATTTTTTCGTTAAATCAAATCCATCGACATAATCTACAAAAAGATTGCATCGTTAAATCAAGTTTGTCGCAAACCTGTCATATTTTGTACTTGTTTCAATAACTAGAGTTTTAGTGGGAACAGGATTAAACCAGATTGAGGGGGGACCAAAGTTTTTTTTTTTGTTAAACCGTGGAATTCGGAATCTTCAGTTATAATCACTTCGATGTTCAGAGTGAAATTATATTTTTGATATAAAGAGTAATTTTATAAGTCCAGAACACACAAAAAATCAACCCCTTTATACTACCACTAAACTACCAAAATCTTTCATGTTTATGATATCAAAAATTGATCTTTCAAGGTTAAGAAAGATCAAACCACAGAGCAAAAAGGCTATATTTAAAAGAAATCTTTATTTATTAAACAAAAACGAGAACAGCTTACAAACAACATTGAAACATTACATCAAAATAAAAAACATTGGATTAAGAACTAAAAGATGACTTTTTGTCTTCTTAATTTTAAGCCGATCTGATTCTCTCTGCCATTAGGTTCATGTGTTGAACATGTTTCTCTCTTGGAGGAATACAATCCTTCACAAACTCAACCTTCTCCAGATTCTTCACCCATCTCTTGTATTCTGGGAACTTCTCCTCTGTAATCATTTCTAATCCCATCCCTTCCCAACCTCTCTCCAAACAAAACGGAATCATACTTCCGGCGACTATGTCCAGGAATCCGACACTCTCACCGCCGAAGAAATCTTTTCCGACAAGTTCCTTCTCCAGATACATAATCAGTTCTCTTGTCTGCTCGGCCAAAGCCTCTCTTCCTTTCTCGTCTGCTTTTGCCATTGATGCAAAGCCCAAGTTTATGATCTACAATGTCACAGAGATAACAATAGTTCAGTCAAAAATAATTTTTTGGCCTAAATCTAACAAATATTTATAGCTTACGGCTTCATCTGATTAAAATATTGAGCTTCTAGAAATCTGGTGAAACACATGTTGGATAAATTAAAATCAAATCTAATTATTTACTATTTGACCTGCAATTCAACTCCCAGAATCACCCAGTTTTTTTTTTTGGATAAACAATTTAAAGAAACCAAAATTGAAATTAGTTAACAGAACATAAACCTGTTCATCGATGAGTTTAGCTAAGAATCGAGCTTTAGATCTCTCGTAAGGATCCTGAGGAAGAATTGGATTGTGTTTCCAAGTCTCGTCGATGTATTGAAGAATCACATGAGACTCGATAATGGTTTTACCATTGTGAACAAGAACAGGGACCTTCTTGTGGATAGGGTTAAGAGCAAGAAGCAGAGGGCTTTTCTTCTCCAATATTTCTTCCACGTAATCGTACGGTATGCCTTTGAGTTTCAGAGCCATCTCGATCCGACGGCTGAAAGGGCTTGCCCATATCCCCAAAAGCTTCACTTCTTCTTTCTCCGCCATTAGATCTCTTCTCTCTGTCTCTATCTCTTAGAAATGGTTTTTGTGGTTTTTGTAGACTCCTTAGTGCTTTTAGCTTTGATTTATAGCCTTAGGGTTTCGACTCTCGATGGTCTTGTGGCTAAAACGACGACGAGTTTGCCGTTTTAGGGCGGCAATAATTTAAAAGCGAAACATCTAGAAGAACATTGATGTTGACTTCTACGCATGGACGCTCGGATACCCATTCGGATTCGGTTCATGTTTTTTTGGTTTTCAGGTTCTCAGTTCTAGATTTATAAGTTCCATTCGGATATTTCTAATTTTTGGGTCAGGTTTGGTTTGGTTTTTTTCGGATTCGGTTTTGATCAGGTTTTACCCGATACCGAAATATAGTAAAACTTCTATAAATTAATAATGTCAGAACCGTAAAATTTTATTAATTTAGAGAGGTATTAATTTATCGATAAATTAATATTTATTAATTTATAGAAATATTTTTTATTTAGTCCATATTTTTTGAAAATTATTTTTTAAACGATGATATATTAATAAATTTAGATAAATCTATTTGTAAAATAACATACATGAACTTGAAGTTAATGATTAATAATTTCAGATATCGCAATAAAATATACGTTAACGGCCAATTAGATTATCCCAACTAGAATATTTACATGTTAGAAATTCAACGTTTAAGAAAATTGAAACTACTAAAAGTAATGATGAAGTTAATACAATATTATAATATATTTGAAAGTATTTAAATATTTAACAAACAATTGTTATGTCTAGATTTTTTGTAACTTTTGGATGTAGATAGAGAAAACTAGAAACTTTTGATACAATAAAGAAAATTATAGATGATATTTAAAAATAGCATAGAATACTAAAATCATATTAGAGAGATTATTTTAGTTATATATATATATTATATTATGTAATTATTAATTTATGATATTATTAGAACCATGTATTTATATAGGGATTCTAAAAAAATTATTATCTTATTATCTTATCGAATTTTGTTAATTTTTACACTGGTTCAATTTGAAATTAGAAAAATTTATTAATTTATCGTTCATTTTTAAGGTAATTGAAAAGAAACTAATTAATAAATGGTCACATCAAATAAAGATTTATCTTCTCAAAATCTTTTCTAAATGATTCATATCGTTTGGCAGTTTGTGTCTTATCGTATTCGTATGAGCCTGCAAGAACAATAATTTTTTTTAAACAAAAGTGATTATTAATTTATCGAGTATTAATTTAAAGAAGTTCTACTATATTCAAAATTATATGGAAAAAATTATCCGAAAATACTCTAAAATATTTGAATTACCCAAAAAATCCGGTAAAAAGACATCTTAAACTATACAAAATATCATAAAATATTTGAATTACTCAAAAATCCATGTATAAAAACTATCCAAACTATTCAAAAAATCCAAATTATATGAAACTATGTAAAAAAGGTTAATATCTTAGTTAGTTTCGGGTTTTTCGAGTATCCGTTCGGATTTCGGTTCGGATCGGGTATTACCCTAAACCCGAAATACCTAGTCTGACAACTCATTCAGATATTTTGCTAGAACCAAACCCGATCGGATTCGGTTTTTTTGGTTTGGGTTCGGGTGCGGATTTTGGAGTCGGGTTCGGGTGCGGATTTTGGAGTCGGGTTCGGGTGCGGATCAGTGTTAGCGTTGACCGTTAGTCAACTTTTATCTACGCACACTTTATGTTACTTGGAAATTTGTTTAAGAAAAATAAATTAGTTGAATGTTTAAAATGAAAATTAAAAAAATTAGAAATTTAAGTTGGAAAAAGTAAAAAAATGAGGTTTTTTATAGTAATTTCCTTTGTTTTATTATATACACTTTTTGTGAATGTAAGCGGTTATGAAACTTTTTTAACTTTGTGATATTATTTGATTATATATGCGATTCGTCACAGTTTTCGCATGTAATTGTAAGGATTTTGTCGTTGAAATGATGTTGTTGAACTGTGTCAAAAAATCAACATCGTCAAAAACCCTTTGTTATTGACGACAAGAAAACAAACAATCTTATAATCAGATTTAAGGAAAATAATTAGCACTAGTATGTTAATTGGATATGTTTTCGAATGATTAAAAGATTGAATTATCAGGTTTGGGATTAAACCGTTTGATCACAGCAATATTGCAAGTAGGATGAGATAGAGACATTCATTCATGATATGTGTAGGTGAATATTTATATTTCTATGGTCACAAGACTCACAGCTCACACCACTGTTCAAGATATTATGTTCACATTTATAATTTTCACCATAGAAATAGCTCCACGTGTCCGTAGTATTTTCACTTTCTTAACAATATGTTGCGTGCCGAAATAAATATGTTCACATTACCACATAACTTTGTGGTGTTATGAAGACGGATAGTTTGACCATATAATACCACTGCATTTACATATATATATATATATATTTTTTTTTCACACTGATGTTTTATTAGAAAACCAAACAAGTTATAAACATAAACCAAAGCCTGAATATATTACGAAAAGCTTACCCAGCAAAAAACAAACCAAAAGCCGAAAAGACGGACACATTAAAAATTTTCTAACGAACAAACAAACTAAAATAAAGAGTTTAATAAAAACGAAAAGCTACGAGAGCCGGAAATACCGGAAAACAAATCCTACAAATACCGGAAAACAAATCCTACAAATACCAACTAACAAAGCCTGGAATTTCAGAAGACTAAGCCCAATTAAACGGTAGCAAAAAACAAACATATATGTCTGATCTTTATACCACTGCGTTTACATATATCACTGATCTTTATTTAGTAGATTGTTCATGCAACTTTTAAGTAACCAGAGGCGATACAAACATATATGTCTCTTTAGGCCGATTTGATTCGCTCTACAACTTTCTTCATGTGCTCAATTTGTTTCTCTTTATGAGGAATACATTCCCTAACGATCTCAATTTCTTTCAAATTCTTGATCCATCTGTTTAGTTCTGGAAATTTTTCCTCTGGAATCATATCAATTCCCATACCTTCCCAACCCCGAGCTAGACAAAACGGAATCATACTTCCTGCGACCATGTCCAAGAATCCGATGGTCTTGCCGCCGAAGAAATCTTTTCCGGTGACTTCCTTCTCAAGAAAGTTAATGAGTTCTCGAGCCTCCTCTATTGCAACCTCTATTCCCTTCTCTGCTTTTATCACAGACTTGAACCCTACTGGTCCGACCTACACGATAGAAACCGTGTGTTGTCACAAAATTGATTGATTGGAATTTATATTATGCAGATGTACAGTAGTTTCTGAAAATCGTTGAACATCCAAAAATATTAGTGTATATAGTCTCTTTGTGAACTGGTATGAGTATGAACTAGTGTAAATAGAGTCGGTTTAGTTTGGTATTATGGCTCTGGTTTAGGCCTCTCAAATGTGTATATAAACCCACATTTGTACATTTGTATATAAACCAACTCTATTTACACTGGTTCATACTCATACCAGTTCACAAAGACTCTATTTACAACAGACTCTATATACACTAATAAAAATAAACTTCAAAATAGAAGAAACTAGGAATAGCAGTCAAGAGTTGAGCAAGTAATTTCGTTATTTTTAATTAAAAAAAAAAAGTAATTTCAGTATATACTTTAACAAAATACGGGATGTGAAATTTGGATTACGTATAGAGTTCGAAAAATTTGAGTTACTAAAATCACTACCCAAGCTTTCACTAATGATCAATTTAAAGATCAAATGTTTCGATTAATTTCGAAAAAAATTGATAAATTTTGGGAAATAGGACTCATTTTGGCGATTTTTGAAAAACATTATATAATTTTAAATACATTTTAATAATTTTCAACATTTAAATTATCCAATCGGTAATTCAGATATCCATTCTCATACCTAATCTGTTAAATAAAACTATCCTGAACATGGAACAAAGGAATTGGTATAAGAGTTACCTGTTCATCAACGAACTTGGCCCAGAATCGAGCCATGGCCTTCTCGTATGGATCTTGAGGCAGAATTGGATTGTTCTTCCATGTTTCGTCAATGTATTCGAGGATGAGATGTGACTCGGCTAATACTTTACCTTTATGGACAAGAACCGGAACCTTCTTGTAAACCGGATTTAGCTGGAGAAGCAAAGGGCTCTTGTCGACAATATCTTGCTCCAAGTACTCGTAAGGCACACCTTTAAGTTTAAGAGCCATCTCCACTCTACGACTGAAAGGGCTTGCCCAAAACCCTAGAAGCTTCACATCCTCTGCTTTCTCTGCCATTAGATCTCACTTGCTTTTTTTTTTTTTTTGGTATCAATGTTAAGTAGATCTCACTTGCTTTTTCTTGACGCTCTAAACTTTTTCCTTCTTTGGCTAGTTATTTTGGTCTCGGGATTGAGTGCTATATAGAAACGTCGTGGCAAGGAAGAAAAGGACAATTTTGCTTTCTCTTGAAATTCACTATCCAATGAAATTTTGAAGCAAAATCCAGAAATTGGAAAACTTTAAACACGTCACGATTCACGTTAATTAGTTGAACTTGTCCCAAAAGCCTAGAAGCTTCACATCCTCTTCTTTCTTGGCCGTTGGATCTCTCTTGTTTTTTTTTTAATCTTATTTAACTCCTTCTTTGACTAGTTTATGTGGCTCTGTTCTCGATCCTTAGTAAGTGTTAATTGTTTTTATCTTATTTAACTCTTTTGTTCTTCTTTGACTAGTTTACGTGGCTCTGTTCTTGATCTTTAGGCTTCGAATGGTAATAACGGATTAAATGGTTCAAGACAAGTAGATTGAACGGTGTGGTGCAGTGCGGTTTAAATGTGGTTCGGAGAAAAGAAATGCATAATGCAGAACAAGTGCGGTTATTGTAAAACCAGCGGTACGGAACAATGTTTGAATGGTAACTATTATAACGGGTATAATAATTTTTAATTTTAACTAATTTTTTTAATGACCAAAAAAAATTTGTTTCTTTTTAAATAAAATTTATTAGATATATTTTTCAGATTTTTCTTAAATTAAAAAATAAATATACCACATCTTATACCTAACCACACCAAAATTGCAGTGTAATAAAATTTAAGAGCGGTTCATATTTGTCTTCACCTTTTAGAACCGCACTTAACAGTATTTGAAATTTTTAATTATTTTAACAAAAACTAAACCACACTTTAATTATTGTGTGAATGGTGAACAAAATCTACCCGTTCCGCTTTCATACGAGAAACGCTTTTCCCATTCACTACCTTAGTAAGTGTTAGGCTCCGAATGGAGAAGCGGATCAAGCGGATAATGTGCGGATCAAGTTTATTGGAAAACGGAACAGATCAAAATATATGTGAGTGTGAATAACTTTTTATACGCTTTTAAAACGTAAATTATGAATGGAAAATTAAATAGTAAAAGCGGGTTGAGCGGATCAACACGCTAAAAAACTACTCAAAAACCCCTCTCCCATTCACAACCTTATTGTTTCTTCGGTTACATACCGTCCTTTACTCCTTTATCTGTTCTCAATCCTTAGAAAGTGTAATAAGGGAATCCAACATTATATATACAATGGTATTTTTGGTTAGACCATTTGCATTGTTTGTAGTTTTTGAAATGGAGTATCCTAAAAATAATAAAAAAATGTTGTTTCATAATTTATCGAAAAAGTTTGTACATTTATTCTACGATTTACCCCCTTTTTTATTGGGAAGTTTACTATAATAGCTTAACAAAGTAAGAATTTGACTAAATTGTATCATAAATTTTGAGAAAGAAAAGGTGGATTTTAAAGTCTAAAATGCCATTTAGTTCTTTTGAAAAAGAAAAAAAAATTACAAAATTGCCATTAAAAAAATCTGACACGTCGGACGAAAAAGGAGGAAACCTTGGATGATTTTTGGCGGGAACATGTAGGAAGAAAATAAATCTATCGTACTTTGGTGAAAGATTTACGCAAACAATAGACTTATTTGGTAGATATAAGTAAAATCAATAGACTTTTTAGATAGATTTATTTGATATAATGGTAGACAAATATTTTTCTGAGAGACTTATTGTCGATGATAGATTTGATTGATAGATTATGTAGTTTAAGTGGTAGACATAATGATTCATCATAGACTTATTTGGAGCAATAGATTTAAGCGACAGAGTTAGCGTTCTCAGCAATAGATATATAAAAGTCTTTGTAGAGTTACCTTGAACCATTTATATGTCAACGGTAGAGTTGTGGAATATGCCGATAGAGTTATTTGTGGTAGATAGATTTATCGGAATTGACGACAGATATATTTGGAAAATAACGTTCTAAAGAAAGCGTGACATGGAAGTAGACTTATTATACATGACGATAGATTTTCGAGAATATGATATTTTTTAGGACGTAATGATAGACTAATAACGTCTACGTTGTGGTAAACTTATGTCTGACTTAAATAGCAAAAGTTTGGTAGAGTTAATAATGTCATGGTGATAGATATAATAAAACTATGATAGATTTATATAATGAATTTTGAAAAAAAAAACATTTTTGACCTGACACTTATCGAGATTTTATCTCGACTCAAGGGAAGTATAAAAAATCTATCATCAATATTGATATCTCTATCAGTTCATACATATAAGTCTATCACTAAGTTGAAAAAGTCTTGCATTATTGGTCAATTTGAGAGTGGTATAGAGCAAATGAAAATTAACCCGGGTTTTGAAAAAAAAAACAATTTTGACCTAACAAGTATCAAGATTTGCTCTCCATCTTGGCCTTTAACACAACAACGGAAGTTGACCTAAATCAAGCGAATTCCGATATGAGTTTTTCATCAATACATCAATTCTGATCGGATCCTGGCATAACCGCACAACGATAAAAATTTCCTCCTGGGTTAAGCTTAGTGATCAAAATCAAAATGTAAGTCTATCGTAATTGTTAAATAACTCTGTCACTAAACAAATGTAGTGGTCTCGACCAAGTGATAATTGGCCCGAGTTTTTTCACTTTTGCTTCGACACAAATTCTTAAATTATGAGATTATGTAGGTCATCTTCGAGGACGTCGCTTAGTATGACGATTTCTTTGGTGTTCTTTTATTTTTTGGCCATATCAAAGTGGTCTCAACCAAATACAAATTGGCCCGAGTTTTTCCACTTTTGCTTTGACACAAATGCTTATTTAATGGGATAATGTAGGTCATCTTCAAGGTCGTAGCTTAGTATGACCGTTTAAAATATGCACTCAACAATAACTCTATTAGTACACGTATGTAAGTCTACTGTAATTGTTAAATAACTCTATCACTAAACGAATATAATGGTATCGACCAAGTGCTAATTGACCCGAGTTTTTTGACTTTTGTCTTGACACAAACTCTTAAATTATGGGATTATGTAGGTCATCTTCAAGGTTGTCGCTTAGTATGACAATTTTTTTTGTATACTTTTAGTTTTTGGCCATATCAAAGTGGTCTCGACCAAGTGCTAATTGGCCCGAGTTTTTTCACTTTTGCTTCGACACAAATGCTTAATTTATGGGATAATATAGATCATCTTCAAGGTCGCAGCTTAGTATGACCGTTTAAAATATGCACTCAACAATAACTCTATTACTACACGAATGTAAGTCCACTGTAATTGTTAAATAAATCTATCACTAAACGAATGTAGTGGTCTCGACCAAGTGCTAATTGGCCCGAGTTTCTTCACTTTTGCTTCGACACAAACTCTTAAATTATGGGATTATGTAGGTCATCTTAAAGGGTGTCGCTTAGTATGACGATTTCTTTGGTGTACTTTTATTTTTTTTGCCATATCAAAGTGGTCTCGACTAAGTGCTAATTGGCCCGAGTTTTTTTCACTTTTTCCTCGACACTAATGCTTAATTTATGGGATAATGTAGGTCATCTTCAAGGTCGTAGCTTAGTATGACTTTTTAAAATTTGCACTCAACAATATCTCTATCAGTACACGAATGTAGGTCTACCGTAATTGTTAAATAACTCTGTCACTAAACGAATGTAAATCTATCGTAATTTTAAATAAGTCTGTCCTTCGATATAAATAACCATGCTTTTGTTGTTACACCAAATTGCACGCAAAATACAGCCTTGGAGGATACCTCCTATGCTCTCTGCTAGAATCCATATCTGCACATATCATTATAAGTTCTTAAATGTGCAACAACAACTCTAAATGCATTTCAATAACTCTACCAACTCATTTTATGTCTCAATATCTCTGCTACAACTACACAGTAGATCTGCTACCAATATAGATACAACTAATAAGTCTAATATAAAACTCTACCAACGATTATTCAATCCAAAAATCTATCTTCACTGTCATATACACGCTCCAAATTCGAAATCAAAATTTCCATACCTTCTTTGTCTCTTTCTTAGCCGGAACCGCCTGATTCTCAACAAATCTGAAAAATATCCCCCAATCCTGCATTACAAAAACAAAGGATTTCAACACTTTCGGTTTTTTCAACAAAACCACCCAAGTTCAACTTTACAACCTCTCTATCTGCTAACCTCATCAAAATCGTCGTCGATTAGAAGTCCAGATTCGCCGTCGTCGATTAGAAGCCCAGATTCGCCGTCGTCAGTCGATTCATCCCGAAATCGAGACCCAGAAAATAATAACATTGAAAGACACACTTATTAGAACGGGAATTAGAACTCAACAATCATTTAATCTCTTCTCACACACATCACCACTCTACTTACCCTTCTCAAGCTCCCAGAATTCACACTTTCTTCACGGTCTCCGTCCACGAGAGAGAGAGGAAGAGATTAGTTTTAGGTTTTCTAAAATAAAATCTTCAGTTTCCGATACTTCTAGTTTTTTTTTTTTTTTTTTTAATTGATAATGGCATTAGAATGTAATTTGTTGGACTTATTAAGGTTTTAAAGTCTTTGTGAAACTTTTATGTGCTATTAGAGTAACTCATTCCTTCAACGAGCTGTTTTAATAATTTAGATACTTATATGTGTTATTTGGAGTAATTATCTTTTTTTTATTTTCTTAAGAAAGTTTCTTCATATTTTCTGTCATTGTTGTTTTTAACCTAATTTAAGTTTTAGGATGGCATATTGAACTGATGATTTGAGAAGATTTTAAATTTTGTTCAAATCACCTCTTATTCAATTGATGATTCTAAAAAATAGTTTAAAATCATATCTTATTGGATTTAGTATTTGTTAAAATCATTCCAAATCCAAGGTTATTGGATTAATGATTTATAAAAGTTCTTTAAAATCTCGTCTTATTGGAAAATAAGGATTTCGTTAATAAAATATATCAAAAATGATTTTGAATTATTTGAAAGGCAATTTGTAGTTAAAAATTAGTGGTTAGAAATACCACCTCGTATGGTG
>OVAY01003114.1:0-12967 GCA_900406395.1 Kernera saxatilis | reverse complement strand
TTCCATGAAGGTGCGTCTGGTATAGACATGGCTTCTGCGAACGTTCTTGGTCCGTTCTCTAAGAGAAAAACCATCATGAAATCTTCACCAAAAGATTTTTCCTTACGAGCTCTTTTGTTTTCTTCTAACCATAATATTTTTTAAAAAAATATTAAAAAATAAATAAATCAAAAGTTCTTTATTGCTTATTTAAATGTAAAAATTATATTCTAATTGCTAAATATGTATTACATAATAAATAATAACTTGGAAAGTATATATTCTAATATTTTAAGGTTTTTTCAAACTCAAATCAATTATTTGTTAACAAAAACAAAATACAATTTATCTACAAAACATCAAGATCACCATTTTTAAATTTTAACACTATATAAACTATATTTTTAAGTATTTATACATAAACTATATACCGTATATTATATATATCTAACAATTTACTATAAATATTTATTCATAGAAGTTATAAAATAGTTATTATATAATTTTTTCAAATACAACATATGAAACTAATTAATCAATTTTAAAAACAGTTAAACATTTCATAGTTTATGTTTACGCAAATTTTTTTTATAATTTATTTATTTTTATAAGTTTATTTTATAAATTATTATATAAATTGTAAACTTATAATTTTGTGCAACGCGTGGAACTTTTCTTAGTGTGGTATTGAAGAAGTGTCGCTTTGTTCTGGTAAAGAACCCAACCCAAAACGACGGTCTTTAACAACTTTGACTTCCTAAAAGAAGTTAAATATCAGAATCAACTTTGCGTCTCTCGAATGTCTTCGTCCGTGTGTGATGATGTACTGCCTTTCCATCACTCCCACGATCGTTTGTTCCTAACTTTGCGTATTATTTAATATTAAAGTTATTATTTAATATGTATTACATAATAAATAATAACTTTGCGTTTCTCGCGGCTCGTGTAGCAATTTTCTCGTCCTTCCACATTTAGATATATGCATGTCATATGTTTTCAGAAACACGACCATAGTCATTTATTACTAGTGCAGTAAAAGAATAAATTATTAGTGCAGTAAAAGACGCCTGTATGATTTTCAACATGACCATAGTCATTTTCATATCATAACGAAACCTAAAAAAGAATAGTTAAGTTAATGATTTTTTTTGAGAATTATAAAAAGAAAAAAAATCATCAAATATTATAAAACATCGCTCCATCTTCTTAAAGATGGATGAATTTAAGGTGGTCGCGGTTTGGACCTGCCAAAAGCTCATCGATCGATTATCGATATATGAAGTGTCGAGACTGAATCAAGTGTATCAGAAACACCGTCTGATTGCTACTCGACGGCTGGGTCGAATGAGAATGTCCATGCGTGTTTTGTGATCGATTATCCGTGTAAGCCATGGTCTACAAAACACGTAAGGTAAAATGAAATAACCATTTTTGGTAACCTTAAAAACAGTTAATCTAATTTATGTTATTTTACTTTCACTTATACTACATAACTATATAATGTGAAATTAAAATAATTTGTAAGAAATATAATAACAAAAATTGAATAAACAGTAAACATTTTGTCGCTAAAGTTTTTTTTTTTTTAATTACTAGGGGGTGATCCGGGCTTTTACCACCTGAGAGTGAGTGTAGCCGTCGAATAACTCACTCACCGAGTTTTTTAATGGACCTAAAACATAACACTATTTCGACTGGCCAAATGTGAATGATTGAAGGGAATCGATCTTTGTCCTAAACCAACATGGCAAATTTTTTTCAAATGGAAACCACTAGACCACCACAACTTAACAAAAGAAAACCTTATCACAATAAAAAACAACTTCTCCTCGTCAATGAAGAACTAAAAACTAATTCAAGATGAAAAAACTAAAAATATATTTACAAAAACTAAAAACTAAAATCTATAAAAAAAAATCAAAAACCAGAAATTCAAAAACCAAAAACCAAAATCTAAAATTAAAACAAAAACCAAAAACCATACAAACATTCATGGTCTAAATTACAGGTTTAAAAGTCCAATCAAGCTTTTTTTTATTTTTGGTCAACAAAGTCCAATCATGCTTTATTAATTTTAAAGTATTAAAAATCCTAAAACTGCTCCTAAACATTCTCGCATTCCATTTAATTCATTTTTCTTCATTATCAACATAGTTTTTATAAAAGTTAAAAATTATGACTTCAATATCTTTTTTACAGTCACAATAGATTGATTTTTATCCGAGAAGATATTTTATTAAAAGACCACAATTAAAATTGTAGGAGTCAAAGTTTTAAAGTTACAGTTTAAAATAAACGTTTAAAGTCACAACCCTAACCGATTGGTGTTTAGACTTTAAAGATTTTACAGATTTTTTTTTAAAAGTTTTTAAAATTTAATTTTTGCCAATCACATTTTAACATTTTAACAGCCTTTAAAATGCTCATATTTTTTTCTCAAAGTTTATGATTTCTTTTTTTGCTCTTCTTTTTGGTCAACCAATTTTATTCATACTTAAACGATTACAAAGGATAAAAGCACGAACGGACACTTCCGGTCTAAACACCTCCAAAAGTCCACAACACTTAAACGTTAATGATTAAAAGAAAAGCCAGAAACTCTGCAGCAAATTGAAAGCGATGTAGAAAGGTTTAAGAGTCACGAGAAGAACAACAACATACGAAGCAACATTTGAAATTTCCACATTCTCACTTTGCTTTCCCCTTGAAGCTGTCTTCTTCTGCTACAGGAACCTTAAGGGAGCCAAACATCCAGTCCATCCAAATGGTATAGTTACCATAGTTATGCTTGTATGTGGTATGGTGTATGGTATGGTATCCGGCACCCATTATAGGCCAGATGTTACCATGGATGCAATCATGGATGTTCGCTGTCCATATCCCTCCCAAAAACAAAAGACTCAGATGCGTTATGAGATGAATCGGCACTATAAACAGTGATACCACGTGCGGTACAGACTGAATTATCCCATCCAACGGGTGAAATGCGAACCCTGAAAACCCCGAAAAAACGTTAAGTAGAAAGTTAGAGATATACCGAGTTTAGAGACTGATGACCCTTTAATTTGACCGACAGTTACAACAATATATATTCTTGAATTTGAAGTTAAGATACAATAAAACCCCAAGGTTTAAAAGAGACTTGTTGAGAATATTTGACCTACCAGCAAATGGGGAGACTGTGTTTTGCTTGTTGTAGATATGGTGGGTCGCATGGAAATGTTTATAGAGAAACTTAATGTCATGAAGCCCTTTGTGAACCCAATAAACCCCAAACTCAACTAAAACAAGATACACGGCGATGAAAAGCAAACAGAAGAACCAGTTAAACTGGTCAAGTGTAGAGTAACATTTGGTCCAACCATGCTCGATCATATACTCAGTGATAGCTGGGAGAAGAGTGTACAAAGGCATAGCCTTCATTGCCACATAAATTTGCTGAATCACTGCCTTTCTTGTAGGAATGGAATCTGAAGCAAATTGTGTATCCGTCAAAGATCTCAAAAGTAAGAAGGGACATAACATAAGAGTAACAGAAGCTCAAGGCAAAGATTGAGATAAGAATCACCTTTGGGAACGTAAACGTTGAGTTTAAGGTAATAGATGTAGAAGCACCAGAGGAAGGCGGAGACGAAGTAAAGTAGGTTTACGGCGAGGTAATTCCGGAGCCATGTTTGGAGGAAATGTGGTAAAGGCTCCCACAGACTCGCTGGCAAAAGGTGACTCAGCACGATTCGGTTGTAAAACGTTGTCTCCTCGACGAACTGATTAAGATACTCGTAATCCGCCGCCATGTCTCCGCTGAGGAAAAGGCAAACTCTGCTAATGCGTTACTGAGTGAGATAGAGAGAGAGAGTGAGAGAGGGTGAGTGAGGGAGAGGGTGAGTGAGAATCTCTGCATATAAATAAACAAGAATTTTTACAATGTTTTTTTTTGTGGAAAAAGGGTAAAAAAAACCTCATCTTTGATCTTTGTCAAAAACATTCAAAAAACTCTAACTTATTTTTATAAGTAACTAGGCATGAACCCCGCGGGAACTTATTTTAAATAAAATATTTTATTTCAAAATTTGTTTGCAACAGGTATCAAAACACTTATCATAATGAAATTAATTACCAATACAAACAAAACGGTAAATGCTACTAAGTACTTAGATGTCTAATGGATTTTGAGAATTAACCATATTTACTGTGTATTTTATCTAATTTTAAATGGGGTAAGTAAAAGTCACAAGAAAAAGACAAACTCGTTTTAAAGATTAAACATGATATTGGTACACATAAAAAGTTAAACTTTTTCCAACACTCTCTTATCAATATAGATGCTAATTATATGGGAAAGAATATATTATTTTTTATTTAAATTTTCTTAGAATATATGATTGAACAACGCATGGTAAAATATTAATCTTTTTTTTTTAAGTACAAAATATGTTTGCAATCACTTGAAAATATAAATCATCTTTCTTGTTTGAGAAATCCTGAAAAATTTGTAATACAACCAAAAAGATTGATTGGTATCGAGAATCAAAAGCAAAAATACCTATAATAAACGACGGTAGATATAATAATTTAATTTAGAGTAATTGCGATAACTAACAATAGATAACATCAAAATTTAGTGAGCAACAGAGAGAAAATCTCTACTATAATGTTACAAACATAATGACATAAATATCTTTACTCTTCTATTTACCCTTTTCGGTTTTTTTTTTATCTATTTATTTATTAACATTTATAACAGACAAATAAATTAAACTCACATCTCCCTTACTTTCCAAGCCGTCGACGTTAAGTTAGATTTCTTCTGTCATTGGTTAATATATAAGCTAACGGTATCAACAGAATTATCAAGGTAATCAACTATGTTAATATATCAGTTAACTGGTAACAACTGCATTATTGAGCCAAATAAAAGATTAACACTAATCGACATATTGATATCGTCTAATATATAATGTTATAACGTGTTACCAAAATACATAATTTATTATTTCACAATATATTATTTTTTAATGGGTTGTATAAATCCTTTTCGTAGCATGGTAAAAGACATATCAATATCATCTTTGATTAAAAAACTTGTTAATATATAAGTCAAAAGTAACAACAAAATTATCAATTTAACGATCTTTGATAATGTATAAGTTAACTGGTAACAACTGTATTATCGAGATAGACAAAATATTAACAAGAATTTATGCATATTTATAACGTATATATTATCATTTTATACAATGTTACGTGACATGTAAACACGTTAATAGGAAAGATAACTGGTAACAACTGGCTTTTCAGTCATAAACATGTTAATGTATAAATTAGCCGCTAACAATTTCATTATTGAGTAAACAAAATATTCACGCCATTTGCATATTTATAACACACACACACATATATATATATATTATCATTTGATAGCATGTTAAATGACATGATAACGGTGAATCAATATGTTTACATGGTATAATAAATATTTTAACACGTTATAAACATAGGTGATTTGTTAACATATGTAACTATTTATATTTTCATCTAACGTACAAAAGTGATCAAAACATAACAAGGGCAATAATGGAATACATTTTCTTTCTCTCTGCTACTTTCCTAATTATTAAATTTACCTAATTTTTCAATTAACCTATGATATTGCCTAAATTAACCCTTTATTATGCAGTGTTATTGATTTGAGATATAATTTTATTTCAAATTCGGTGTTATGCTCTCTCATTGAGAAATTGTTTCAAAGAAACAAAAATCAAGTTAATCATTCAAAAGGCAATTGTAGCACACTAAAAAATCAAATCATTAACATGTGTAAAATTTAAAGTTCCAACTTTTTATCTAGTAATCGCTTCTTTTGGCTTGGAAAACTGGAAAAAAAATAAATTCCCCATAAAGTGAATATTGGTGAATCCAAAAACCGATTAAATTTCTTCCAAATCTGCTTCTCTTTTCCAATTAATTTACAAACAAAGCAAATGTTACTACTCATGATCAAGCTTTTGTTGGTTCATTCTAAAACAAATTGGAAGAATAAATTTCGATACAAAGATAAAAGCAAAACAAAGGTTAGTTGAAACGTCGAAGAGACCATATATATGAACACCTTCACAGTTTCATCGGCTGCTTAAACGTAACATCGATCTAATAAAAAGTACATCGGTTATACATATTTCTCGTCAAAGGAAAACTAACAACTCTTTCACTTTTTAAGATTGCATACTGATCATAATTAAAAATGGAAAGAAGAAGAAAAATAAGAAGAAAAAACATCACGAATTCACCCTTTTTTTTGCCAACAAAATTAGAGTTGAAAAGACAAAACGCAAACAATGTGGAAAAGAAGTAAAAGATGTTTAAAGATGTTGTTTAAAACGAAATAAATAAAGTCGAAAAGACATAAGTTAAAAGATGCAACATTTAACAAAATTAGCGGTTATACCACAAAAAGGTATATTACGAATAATAAAAAAACGCAACCGTAGAAAATACGCACCCGTAGAATGTATTTTTTTAGAATTGCTATTATTAATAGATAAAATCCTCCACTTTTGATAATAGATAAACAAACCCTACGAGACCGGTAGGTGCGATGGATCTCATCATGGTGAGATTTGAGGTTATGGATCTTGTTTCAACGTCACTTGTTAAGTTGACTAATTCCAAGTGGTTTGAAAGAGATTGAAGTTTGTGATTCTCTCGTTAGAGCTCATCTTTAGTCTCTACGACATCTCTTCACTTCCATTATCAAACTTTGAGTTTGTGTCTAGACAGAGATCTCTATCTTTGTTTTGCGTTATAAGCCTTTATGGTCTAGCTTTCCCATCTTGCACATCGGATTTGTACGTTGTTGCTTTCTTCACTTGTAATCGTTAATCATGAATGGAAAGAAATAGTTTGACCAAAAAAAAAAAGATAAAACAAACTCTATGCTAACAAAACCTAAATTAGATAACCTTGATTTTTTTCCAAATTTAAATTTACATTCCAAACCCGTTAAACCATTACGCAATGCGATCCAAAATCGTTATTTTCATATGTTTTTCTGAAACTGACATACTAAAAGTTATAGAAAAATTATAGAAATTGGATAAAATATTTCTTAGTTGATCTTAATTACAGGCTACTCTAATCACATACACTTCAGATTTCCTAAATTTAGAATCCCGAACTCATTTTATTTCGGTTTTCCATTACCCCATCTAATTTAAAAAAAAAAACATAATTCACAATCTTCTACGACTATAGTCAACTTTCAAAATTCGCGTAAGACATTATGTTGTCTTATTAAGTCTATGTCCTCAACTAAATCTTCGTTTCCACAATTAGAATCATCTTGGTTCTCGCTTAAATCAAATTATAATAAATACGATTTAACCATCTATTATTTTAAACTTTGTTAACTATTCTGTTTCGTACATGGATGTTATACAATAGATAGACCAGTCTTAAATTACTATTTAGGATTCATCCCCATGTCATTTGCATTGGAAATTATGTTGAGTAAAAAAATGAATTTTGTAAGCTTATGTATATTATTATTATTATCGATATATAAAATTTAATATTATCATAATGTTATTTGTCGGTATTATATAAAGAAAGTTCGGACGTAGTGCGGATCCAAAATCTAGTATATTATGAAAGTTTACAAAAGTTAAAATGTTTTGATCTATATTGTATTCATTTGATAGTAATAGAAAAATTATGAATTTATAGTAAATATTGTTTACATATTAAATTGCAAAAAATTGAAAATATGTATTGATATTTTTTTGTAAATATGGAAAATAAGCACAAATATAAGAAAAAAATGAATAAAAATACTTATAAACAATATGAGAAATTAAAATCTGAAAAAAAAAGACAAATGATGGTAATTTGTTATCGTATCATCGCAATTGAGTGACGAAATAAGTGTCATTAAGATAAAAATCCATAAAGAATGGAGAATATATAATTTCACTAATGGATATGATAGATCTCACTAAAGATGGAAAATATGGTCTACAGTTTTTTTTTTAAATTTCTTTATTTCTATATACAATAAATGAAAGTTTGGAGAAGACGACATTCAAATAGTCGCGTCTGTATTTTCTAAAAGTATAAAAAAAAATTTTAAAATGAAAATTTTAATGTCAATGTCACTAAAATAAGAAGGCTTAACCTTCTACGCTAAGAAGAAAAAATTAATCGTCACATTATTCGTAAGTTGAACATTAAAACACACAAAGAGTGATATATCATTTTTGTAGCTTATCTCAAGTAGAATTGCAATTCTACACCATTACCCAAGAGAAATACATGCTTTAGAAATCACTATTCAAATCAAATGTTTTAGTCTAGAATATCTACAAAAACAAATCTTTAAAAATTTAAGTGAAAATAATAATTTTAGATTATGTACAAATCAACTTTATTATATTTGTAAATATCAACAAATGAATTTATAAAAATTATGTATAATAAATTAATTTATTTAAATATTTAAAGACAAAACTTCCTGAAAAAATATATTTACTATTTAAAAACAAAAAGAAATAACTAAAACACCAAACAAAATTAAATCCACCAAAATAACTAAAAAATTATTAAATCCATGCAAAGCGCATATCAATTTCTAGTTTTTAATAGAATGCCAATTTCAGAAAACCAGCAAAAATAACGATTTTGAATGGAATTGCGTTACGATTTTAGAGCATAACGGCCATGTTTACGCTAATGCGTTACTGAGTGAGAGAGAAATCTCTGATAAAAACATTGTTTGGCCTTTGTTAAGACAAGTGGCAATGTTGTTGTGAAAAGGCAGACTCTGCTAATGCGTTACAGAGAGTGAGAGAGAGAGAGTCTCTTCGTAGAAATCGCCAGCTTGGTATATGAGTTCCTTCCGTTTTTTTTGGTACTTTCTAGAATGTAACTCCCACTTTTTAAAAACATCTAAAACGTGACTTCTACGTTTATAATTATTATTTTTTTTCAATCTCAGTTAAATTCTTTCAATTTCAGAAAGTGAAGTGAAACTTTGATATGATTATGCTTCCAATGCTTTTGTCTGTGGCCACAGTTTGTTGTCTTATGTTACCTTAATGCCATGGCCAGGACCACATATAATATTGCTGATAGAGATCTGTGAAGAGTTTTTTTCACTATGGAAACACAATCATCTCCTACACAAACAGATCTCTATAATCACAACATAGAGAAGATATTAGATTTTAAGGTATGGTTAAGTAGAGAACACGAACATGTACTGACCGTAGCGTTGTCTATCATCGATACCACTAGAGACGCTAAACATCCTCCAAATCACAAAATTCTTAGCTTTGCTACAGAACTGAGTAAAAAGTATCAAAGTGTGTTCATCCATTTCAGCTAAACTTTTTCCCATCTTATGTCTTATTGTTGAAGAATCCAAGATTTGCCATAGTCCTGAATTCAGAATATATAGAGCTATATATCCTTTGAGGTTGCAGGTGATTATATATGAATATGGTGAGGCAACAAAGAGCATCCAAGGCTCATGAGGATAGATATCCCTCGTGTCATTCCCGTGGAACCTCACAAGAGTATTCAGATGCAACAGATGCTGATAATACCGTAATAAGAATGGAAGAAAAGGGAAAAATTAGATCACGTAGAAAGCAGAAAGAACATCAAGCATCTCCAAATAAGAATCTGGTAGAGAAAGAACAAAGTAATGCCTCTGAGCTTGGCTCAGCTGCCAGACAAATCCAGGGTCAGAGACAAGTTCCAAGCTTTTATCTGAGGCATTTACAAAAATAATGATACATTCGCAGTTGTTAAAAAGAATTCGTGTTAAAATGGTTAATGGCTGATAACACCCTGGAATTGGAGAATCAATGTTGATCAATAAGAACACAATTTTTTATTGATTAGTTGTTACAAAACAGGAAGCAAATGCATACATGAAGTTGAGGGAAATGAAACGTGAAAGGAGTTTGAAGCTGTCTTCCTACAAACTAGGAGACCAAGTCTTCTCTCTCTCTGCTTATTTGCTGAAGTTGATGAAATAAACCAACTAAACCAGTGTGATCAGATTGTTGGTTTCTTGCGTTTGGTTTTCTTCACTAGGCTAGGACGTGGGTTTATCATTTCTGCAATATTTGGAGTCACTAAGATGAGGCTGTGATCAAACCCAGCAACGGCTTGATACACACGACCCTCCAAGTTCCTCATCAAGCCAAAGACTTTACCATCCACAGTAAGCGCAAGTGCGTGCCCCCAAAACCTAATGATACCTGTCATAAACCCGAATCTGAATGAAAAAAGAGTGCTTTAAAGCCAAGAGTTATTGATTTTATCTAAATCATGTAACAACCAAACCTTAGCGATGTATTCTTCAGCTAAAGTTTCAACTCTTGAAGGAACTAGGGCTTCAATGATACCATTGCCAAGACCAATTAGCTGTCCTCTCTTCGATCTTCCCCATACCCACAAAGACCCATCAACTCCAATAGCCGATGAAACCACTCCAGACGCAAATGCTGCCTTGACACTCTCACATTCGCTAGACCTTCCATTCTCTGACACCTGATGCAGCGAGTATCCTCATTATTATTTTTTATTTAATAAATTATAATTATTATAGGATTTTAAGGGTTTTAAGGTTTTGAGCGTTTATTATAAATAGCCTTCTTAGGCCTCTTGTATTATTCAGTTGTATTGATATTGATATTTTATAAAGAGCTTTGTTAAGCACTGAGAAGGATATTCTCGATTCTTGTTTTCGGTAGATCTGTAGAGATCTCAACGAGTTCAAGAAGGCTTGGTTTATTCGGGGATTCTCAGACTAAACGAATAACCTCGCGTTTATCCCTAGTTATCCGATATTCCAAGAATCAACGGATCTCTAGTCCTATCCCTAGAAGCTTCCGCTACATCAGTTGGTATCAGAGCTAGGTAAAACTTCCGTTCATATAGGATTTGTCAATGTATGTCCTTAAAACTCTTATTCTTTATTTAAACAAAACAATTAAAAAATATTTCTTTATTTGTAGCAAATTTAACAAGACAAATAATCTGAATTTTAGTTTTATCAAAGTTGGGGGTCTATTTTACCCATGCTCAGGATTTTAAAACCCACATAAAAAATTACCCTGCACACATCATAGATCAAATCTTAGATGAACACGAGTTAAATCCTAGATGAACACGGGTCAGAAAGGAAAACCTATCCCGAAATGAATCACATTCATAAACAAATTGATTGCATATTCTTACGTATATATTAGGTTTTAGTTTGGATACCTTTATTCATAAACCAAAAATCTGAAAAACCGAATAATCCAAATCGAAATCAAACCGAAAACCAGGCATCCAAAATGATAAGATTAGAAAAGTTTAGAAAATATATTCTTAGTACCACTTAGTTTTTACAACCAAATTACAGATCAAATATCACATAAAATTTGTTTGTGAACAATATCCCACCTTAAAATTCTAGACGAGCATAACGTTGTTTTAAGAAAAAATATGCGCGGGTCAAATTCTAGTATTATATAAAAAAAAGAGGAGAAAATAGCGTTGGAAACAAAAGAAAAATAGAAAAACTAGCATATTCAAAGGAAAATAAAGAAAAGTGATCGTTATCTAGTGGCATAACATATCTCTCTCTGTTTTATATCTGTGAAAAAAGTTAGAGCGTCAGAAAAAATAATGGGGGCCTTTGCCCAATCTCAAATCTGATTGATGGATCGAAGAAGCTCGACGAGCATCTTCTCACTCGCTATTACATTAAAAGTTTAGATTTAGCGTTTTTGATGTATTTCACAGAGTGCACCAAAGATGTTAGAAAAGCTCTTTTTTTTTTTTAATTATGTATAAGATTTCAAAGGATGATATCACCGTCTATGCGGCTCTTTCAAAGCCTCCACCTTTTGCAGTATGTGAATGCATCTCGTTGGTACAACCACATGGAGACCCTCTTGAGTATCTCCTCAGTTTCTCCACTTTGGATTTTTAAGGCTTATTTTTAGCTGTTTGATTATTGTCTAACCCGTGTCTAGCGCTTTGCTGAGCTATCTCTTATGAAGGGAGTGGTGTCACTATTGATGGATTGGCCTCTTTCACAGAAGAGACTGTTGCTGATTCGAAGGTATTAGAGAGACAATGAATCGTACTTTTATTAAGAGTATAGACTCTGATTATATACATACAAAGTTTGTACAGAGATGGTAAGACAATATACCCAAGTTAATGTAGCACAATCAATGGGGTTAAATTATATACATTCCCATATCTTCATCACACCCCTTTAAGATGGACGGCCATACGAGAGTCCGATCTTGACACATAGATTTTCGAACCGAGTACGAGGGAGGGGTTTGGTAAGGGCGTCAGCAAGTTGGTCTTGGGTTGGAACATGAGAGACGCGAACCTGACCGCTTTGGACAAATTGACGAACGAATTGATAATCCAAAGTGATGTGCTTCATTCTTGAGTGGAATACGGGGTTGACAGCAAGGTACGTGGCTCCCATATTATCGCAATATATCACAGGTGGGTTCTTGTGCGGAATTGCTAGTTCGGAGAAAAGCGATGTTATCCAACATATTTCTGAAGTGGTTGAAGCAACAGACCTATACTCCGCCTTTGTGGAGGAGTGTGATACTCCAGTTTGTTTCTTTGAATACCATGCAATAGGGTGACGGGCAAGGTAGACAATGTAAGCTCCAGTTGATGTATAATCGTCTCGGTTTCCGGCCTAGTCGGCGTCCGTAAAGGCATGAAGTGTTGGCGTGTTGGTAGCATGTAGGTAGATTCCACGATCTAGAGTGCCGGCGAGATAGCGGAGAATACGTTTGACGGCTGTCCAATGTTCTGTTGTAGGCCGGTGCATGTATTGGGACAATTTGTTGACGGGAAATGATATGTCGGGCCGTGTAAGAGATAAGTATTGTAAACTTCCAACTGTGGCTCGATATTCTGTGGCATCGTCTAGTGCAATCCCCGAGAAGAGTGTAAG
>OVAY01003113.1:0-12977 GCA_900406395.1 Kernera saxatilis | reverse complement strand
CCTCTCGGTGTGGTTTGTATTCGCTCCTTGTCTCTACGCTACAGATTTGATTGAATCTGATCTTTCCAACAGGTTTCTATCGAGGCGTCTAAAAGTCTTTGCAGACATCGCCGTATCCGAAAGTTTCGTTTCAGGTCCTATCCTGTTGAAGCATTCTTGTCGGATTATGAAGCCTAGGAATCGTGATTTGAAAGGTAGTCTTGTTTCGCTATAGGAAGTTTCCTTTATCGTTGGATTGTTTGTTCAAGATCCTCGATAAATCATGTGTACTAAGTTCTCTGGTAGTTTAGAAGATTTGTAGGTCTTATGAGTTGTCATTTTTTGGATTTCTAATGCTTTTCGTCTTACTTTCTAAGTTGTGTTTTTCGTAATTCTCTAGCTTCCTTTTTTAAGGCCGAGACTCCGGAGAATTTTTGTTTTCCGCCGGCTTTGTTTCCGGAGACTGTTTATGTTCACCGGCTTTGTGTAAACCAAAAGTTAATAAAACTTCTAGACGACAAAAAAAAAAAAAAAAATTCCAAAAGTCGGACTTCCCAGAAAAAAGAAGGAAAAGTTCGAAATTCGAAACTTTTTTTTTTCACTCACGACACGAAGCGGCGAAATGTCTTTTTCAATTTAAATACTTTCTCAAAGTTCCAAATCGACCCCAGAAGTTATGTTTAAACGATATGGACGCCCTCCTCCTCGTTCCTTCGCCGGAACCCCAAATTCCCATCACCGATCCGGCGGATTTAAGGGAAAATCATCAGCTGGAGCACTTCCGCGGCGAACTCAATGATGAGACGCTGAAGAAGAAGATGAAGCCATCGGTTTTAGAAAAGAGAAAACTTAAGGGAAAGAAGAAAGAGATAATGAACAACGACGAAGCGTCTTCCTCTTGTGCTTCATCTTCTACCTCTAACCCCAATTCTACTCGAAGGGTTTCGCGAGTGGCTCATAGATTGCGAACCCCTACGGTGCGGTTAGGTATGGCTCGACGAAGCGTCGGGGAACGACAAGCCGAAGCCTTGGCACTTCCTCTCGGCATGTCATTTGCGGCTTTTGCCAATCTGGTTCGATCAATTCCCAAACTTCATCTCTTTCTCTATCTCCTTTTTACCACATGGCTCTGTTTATGCTCTGTTGATACGAAATCGACCTTTGATTTATCATTTCTTGTCATGGGTTGTTCTCCTTTTGTTCCTATAGTTGACCTCGCTTGAAATTTAGGTTTTCTGTGCAAAAAAGTTCGCATCTTTAGGGAAATAAAGCTACGAGTATTTGACCTAAGTCTTTTAATTTAGGTTTCCTTAATTCAAAACTGGACTGAGGAGAGGATCTTCTGTTTAAATCTGAGACAAAGGATAATCTTAATTTCTTCTCTAAGGATCTATAACAAAATGGCAATTCACTCTGAATCGAAGAGAGGATCTTCTCTACAATTCAGAATCAGAATCAATCAATAGAAGCTGAATTTACTCTGGCACAATTGAACTGTCTCGTCTCTCACTTTTCTTAAAGCTTGAGCCTTTTATACGAATTTGTAGCTCTGATTGTGACTTCACCAAATTTCAATCTGACTTATTGCTGGTTTAGCTACTTGGCCACCAAAGTCATTGAGTTGCATTGCTCTGTAATTTTAACTGTTTTGTTGTTGTTGTTGTTGTTTTCTTGTCCTCTAGGTTCTTGAGAGAAAGAGTGCCGCAGGTCAGAATGTTTATGTTGATGATCTTGCAGTGGTAAGTACTGAATTTTCAAATGATTTTTTCTCGGTTTCTGTTCAATCTTTTTTTTTTTTGGTAGTAATAACACAAGTTTCTCTGCTTATGCTCTGCAGATTTCTGCTTCCGCTGTCAAAGAATCTTTAGCTAATGTAAGCCAAAAGTCCCCTGATTTTTTTCGCATTCTTCAATTTATAGACTTTCTTTTGATTAAAATGATGTGATTACAGGTCTATGGGAACAACCTTGGTTCCTTTGCGACAAACTTTGAGAAATCATTTAACAGTACTCTAAGGATCCTTAGATTGATCAATGAATCTGCATTTCCGCATCAGTTAGACAACAATAATGTCGGTCGTTTTAATTTAGACCGTTCGACAGTAGACGGATGCTCGGACACCGAGCTATCTGCAAAGGAAACGTCATCTGCTACGTCTGCTTATGAAGCGATTCAAGGCAGTGCAAGAACAACCTCTCCTATGAATGAGATCGTCCTGCACGAAGAGACACGACAACTCTCTGGTGTCCCTAGAAGCTCAGCGATGTCTTTGACCACAATCGAAAGGTCTTTAGAAGAGCAAGCACGAGCAAACGACCTAAAGAGCATGGAGATTGGTCTTACAATGAGAAAACTAAGGTTGAAAGAGACAGAGCTAGCACTGAGCTACGAGTCAAACAATCTCGAGAAATCGAAGATAGAGATGGGTGTTTCGAAAGCTGCATTCAGAGCCGAGAAATTCAAAACCGAACTAGAAGATACAAGAAAAGCCGATATGATCACAAGAATCATGGACTGGCTCGTCGTAAGCGTCTTCAACATGTTGGCTTCTATGCTATACGGCGCTTACGTTTTCTCACAACAGAGAATCATGGAAGCTACCTCAATGTGTGAGCCATCCGAGGAGAAAAGCTCTTCTTGGTGGGTTCCTAAACAAGTGTCATCGATAAGCACAGAGTTTAACATCTTGATTTGCCGGCTTCGAGTTTGGGTCCAGAGTTTCTTCGGTGTCTTAATGATCCTCGTATTCACTTACTTCATAATCCAACGATCATCAGGTACAAAGCAGACAATGCCGGTTACTTTCATCGTTCTTTTCCTTGGTATTGTTTGCGGTTTACCGGGTAAGTTTTGCGTGGACACATTGGGCGGTAATGGTAAACTCTGGCTGTTTCTTTGGGAAGTGTTTTGCCTTTTGCAATTCGTTGCAAATGTCTTCACATTGGCTTTGTATGGTTTGATATATGGTCCAATAACTGTGACTCAAGGGACTAAACCGAGCCGTTGTAACACTATGGTTCCGTACTGGGCACGGCGTAGTGTCTTCTTTGGTGTGATTCTGTTGGTACTTCCTGTGATTAACGGTCTTTTGCCATTTGCGACGTTTGGTGAATGGAGAGACCATTTCGCTGTGGTTGTGTCTGAGTTTCTAGGTGGCTCGGGCTCTGATGTTTGAGGCGAATCCCTCTTTGTACTTTGTATTATTATTTATTGTAACGATTTGGGTTTGGAGTTTTTATCTTGTTTTTTGGGTTTTTTTGGGGGTTGTCGAAACGATGGTATCGCTGTTCCAAAGTTATATATTTGATTATGAATTATACAGAGCTCTTTGCTATGAATATACTGTTGTCAGTTGTCAAAATAAATAAAATTAAGCTCTTTGCTATGCATAATGGATTGTAGAGAATATTCAAATTCTGTTTGTGGATAAAAAAGAAAAGCAGAAGTACAACTCAGTTTTGATTTCGAAGCTGGTTCTTTTTATCGGATGGTAACAGTTTGAATAATTGTAAGTATTATGAGATAGACAACAAAAAGAAAAGATTATTATAATATTGTGGGTGGGTGGGGTAATGAGTGCGATGTTATATGTCTTTGAATTTATAGATAAGTCGGAGACCTTTTTTTTTGTTTTCTCCATCCAACATCGGCTTATCGGATCCGAACCCGGACCCGAAAGCCCAATAACCCGGCGGAAGAACGATGTCCGACGCTCCGTCGTCTTCTCCGGATGCCGCAGCGTCGCACTGGTGCTACCACTGCAACAAACGCGTCGCCGTTGAAACCCTAGAGGACTTGGTCGTCTGCTGCGAATGTAACAAAGGCTTCGTCGAGTCAATCCAGCCGATTCCCGCCGCTTATTCTTCGCTACCGCCGCCACTTTCCCCAGATCTGACAGTGGAAGACTCGAGTATTGGGTCGCATTTCCTCCAGATGCTCCGTCTGTTAGCACACGCGCCTTCGCAGCGGTCTCCACCACAACTCGATGTATTATCTTACGAAGATGAATTCTTCAGATTGGAACTCAATAGTAGCGAAATCGATGACGATGACGACGACGACGGCGATGAGGAGGAAGACGAAGAAGAGGAGGAGGAAGCGAATTTGACCGTCAACGACGAAGAAGAAGAAGATGATCTGAGGAGGAGAAATCGGCGGGAGATATTCCCTCTCACAACGCGTTCGAGAACCGGACGAAACAGAATTCTCGATTGGGCTGAGATTTTGATGGGAATCGAGGACAATTCGATCGAGTTCCGTATGGAATCAGATCGATACACAGGGAATCCGGCTGATTACATCGACGATGCAGCAGGGTACGAGGCATTGCTTCAGAATTTAGCGGAAGGAGATGGTGGTGGCGGAAGGAGAGGCGCACCACCAGCTGCGAAATCGGCCATAGAAGCGTTGGAGACTTTCGAGTTTGGTTCTTGTGAGGTGGAGGAGGGAGAGATGACGATGGTGGTTTGTGCTGTGTGTAAAGATGCGATGGTGATGGGTGAAACTGTTAAGAAGCTACCGTGTGGACATTGTTACCACGGGAATTGTATTGTGCCATGGTTAGGAACAAGGAACTCTTGTCCTGTTTGTAGATTCCAGCTTCAGACTGATGATGCTGAGTATGAGGAAGAGAGGAAGAAAAGAAGTACTACCTTGACCGATCCTGCTGCTGCTGCGTCTTCTTCTTCTTCGGCTTCTCGTTTCTAACGTGGAAGGTGCCTCTCTATTTGTATGTACCTTTTGTTGCTACTCGTTCTCTTTAGATTGAAAAAAAAAAACACTTTGTCTAGTCTCAACACTGTTTTGCTTGCAAATATCTGTTTCCGGTTGCATCAAAGAGAACCAAAATCCGGCTCCAAAAGACAGTTTATAAGTGTGTTTCTTTGATTTTCAGTTGTATTTCAAGTTTGCTAAAAAGAAAAGATTTCCTTCTTTTTCATGGGTTTTCGAGATACGATCATAGGACTTCATGAGCGTTCCCGAAGTACCTGTTGATAAACGATGACTGCACAAGAACCCAAAAAGATATATCAGACTCAAGAGTGAGTTCCTTTAACAACTCAACAAAAAATAGAATGTTTTTGTGAAAGCAAATAGGAGAAAGACGAAGAGATTGTGTATTTGTGTTGTACTGTACCTTCTTGATTCCTGATAGGTGGTCGGGTGTGTCGGGTGAAGGCAATGGATAAAACTTGTACATCTTCATTGCTTTATAGGCTTCCTTTGTCTCTTCGCTCATTTCTTCCTTTGTCTTCTCTCGGGCTTGTTGCGCCTGCCAATTACAGAGCTAACTGTTAAAGCATACTTATATGTGGGTCGTCTATGATGCTGAGTAAGAAACATAATACCTCTTCATTAGTTTTCTTAGCTTTGTCACCTTGCTCTTTGACAAACTCCTGAGAAAGGAAAACATGTCCGAGTATTTAGAGAAAATCCTCAAACACTTTGATAAATTAGTTCCAGCTCTTGCTGTCCTTGAACTCTTCCTTCTGGTCCGCGAGTACTGCCTCCTTCTTGATCAGATCGTCAGTGAATTCCTGAAATTAACGACAATGAGAAACTTCTCTAACAGCATAAGTAATTTAAGTATGGAAAAGTCAGATACTGCACCTCAAGGTTGTCTATCGCCCAGTCATATTCACATACAACCTGCACAAAGGAGAAGAACATTGAGTTTGACTCAAGATGAAAATACAAATTGTACTGTCGAAACATTCGACACTCCAAACAGGTTTCACTGCATGTCCAAAAACAGCTTACTGGTGGTTCAGAAGGAAACGTTATTTGAACCACAGTACTCTGCTCAGATTCATCTTCCTTAAAGGGGTTGTTGATATCTGCAAATAAAAAACAGTAATGGTTAGAGTTTGATGTTGCCACATGAATCAAATAACAACAATGTATTAAGAAAACATATTTCAAGCACATGAAGACATGTTTACTGAGAATCTATCATCAGTAATGCATCGAAATTTAATCAGGAAGCAGAGAATTATAAAGCTCACAAGGAAGGCAATAGTTGAATTTTTCAACACGATCATCCTTCAAATGTTTGAGAGCAGCCCTGCAAAGAATATTTACAAAGCTAGACTGAATACACCAAATTTCTGCACTCTAAGTTGCTGAATGTGAATGGAAGTAAGCAAAGACTGCAAAGTCATGCATCACTTTCAGATAAAGCTGTGTGTAGCCATGCTTTCAAATACATATGTAATGTATCTCAAAATCCTTTCCTCTACAAAGCAAATGAACAAACAACCTCTTCTGACTTTCATGGTAGCAAGACACTGAGTGAAAACAACACCACATGTTATTTACCTTCTCTGCGTACAACCCAAGATAAAAATTTGCAAGTCCATTCTATCAACTTGTCTATCCCTGTAAACATCAAAAGTAAGAATAGTAGCACATAAACATATTTTCTGTTTCCCTTCTAATTGATTAAAGCCCTCTTAAGAAAATATGGATCTCAGGTTGTCTAGTCACCTTTTTTCAGCCGGGATGTAAGGAACCCAGGCCATTTTCATATCTTTCATGGGAATGATTTCCTCCACCTCGCTTTGACCCGATGTAATTCCTATCTTATCAGAGGGGGGAATGGATGATTCAATCTGTATAAGAAACAATATTAACCATCAGGTCTAGATAAACAATATGATCTTGTTTGCCCAAGGAACGTAAATTCACCAAATCACAATGCTGAGCTTATATTATCAATAATCAGTGACATGATAGAAAATAGGAAACCAAAGCTTACACAAACGACTGCAGGAACAAGGACAGCCTTGCTTTCTTTTTTGTGAGGGACTAATTGAGCTGCAATGATAAGATAGAGGAAATCAAAAGGGGAAGAGAGAGATACACACTGCACAACCAGATGGATTTTCAAGCAAATCAGATGAAAAGATAAATGGCAGCTTAACCTAATAAACAGAAACAAGGCAGTACAAGTAGTGCCATCTATGGATAATCTTAAGGAGGAAAAGAAACAGCTTACACTCTGTGCAGCCAAAAACATAGACTTTCTTCCCATAGAGCTTTCCACCTTCCTCTAGAGCTTCCTGTCATACAAAGAAAATAGAAATTCTTGTGAGTTTTGTCACACGCCAAGCAATACTTTTGGAACACTCAATGAACAATAGATTCTTAGAAATGGGTGATGGAACTTACTTCAAGATTTGTGAAATCCCAGTTGAATTCATAAAGCTTATCCAATTGATTCCACTGTTTAATAATTTACAGAGCATAATCCACAAATACAATAGATCAGCTATGTAGAGCATAGGTCGAAAGCCAATGTTGAAGCCAAACTAATTGAAACTTAATACCTCAGTTCCCACTGGGAATGCAGCCTTCCACAAATCCTCCTGAATACACAAAGAAACATGAAAACCATTTGATTACTAACGAAACAGAAATGCGGAAAACACTAAACAAAACATTCAAAATTTCTGCTCAAAACTGCATGAGCACCACACAGTTCTGGAAAAATGTCAATCCACAAGCAAGCGAGCTAAAACATATCGCATACCGGACTACTTCCATAAGCCTAAGATATCTCCACTATAACAATATACCACAACCACAAATCTTCTCGAAAAGAAAACCTTCTCATATCTATTTCTCTAGATCACCACAAACTTATATACTAAATATAATCATTCTTGCAACCCCCAAAATGCGTAGAATCAAACTCAAAAATCTTAAGCCGTATAAATAAAACGTCACCAAAAAAGGCATACAAGCGTATCTCACAGCGGTTTTGATATCATACTAGCGTCAACATACAGCACAATCCCCAAAATGCATAGATCCAAACTCAAAAATCTCAAGCCGTATACATGATTACTTGATGAGGGGGAAATATAACCAGAAGATGAGTAAAATAGCATACCAGATTACGCTTATCCTTGAAGTACTCAGGCTCAGCGTCTTGCGACTTGGTTGCTCTGGTTCGCTTAGCTCTCGGAGCCGAAGTGTCTTCCTCTTTCTTCTCTGTTTCCGTCTTTGAGGCTCTCTTACGCTTACCACGACGAAGAGGCTTCTCGTTCTCCTCTTTCTTTTCGTCAGCTTGTGGTTGCGAAGAAGATGCACCTTTCTCCTCGTCATTTCGGCTCGCTTGTTCGTCTTCCTCCTCCTGATCTTTCGTCGCCTCTTCTTCGTTCTATGCTTCCTTCGCAGGCGGAGATTTCACCTTAGGCACTTCCTCAGACTCCTGAGTCGGCTGAGTCTCCTGAGTCGGCTGAGTCTCCTGAGTCGGCTGAGTCTCAACTATCGCGTCATCGTTCTTACTCGCCGACGAAGTAGAAGCAGCTTTGCGGCCTGCTTTGGAACCTCCTTTTTTCTTCGCTCCCTTCCTCATTTCCAGAGTGTAACAAGAAACAACAAAGATAGCAAGGCGAAGAGGCGAATGAGAATCTTCCGCTTCCGCTTCCGCTTTCGCTAGAGAGAAAGAGCAAGCTAGGGTTTAATGGCGGTTGGATCGGGAATTTCGAAATCAGAGAAGACGACGAGTTTTGGACTGTACCTCTTTTTCGAGTCGTCCTTTCGTGCGTGATTTTAACGCCCCACCCAGTCACAACTCAGAAGAGGAAATTGGGTTTGTTTGTTTTTTCTACTTTCCCCCAAAATAAAAACTTTCAAGAATAAGCGCGGGCTCTTACGAAAAGGATAAAATCGTAATTATTTGAATCATCCATAAGCATTAAACAAACTTGATATTTGACGTGTCATACATCCAACGGCCAATTGTTAGTACGAACACGGAAATAGAAATTAGATCCTTACATTTGTTTCTGTATTTGGAAAAAATGTTAATCCAATATCAATTATTAAAGCTATTCAAACTAGTATATTTCTATAAACAAATGTTCTAATTTGCACCAATAGTATTTGACAGATGAAAAATTTTCTTTGGACAATTTGGATAAACATGATCTCCAAAACCGGAGAAAAAAGGCATTAACTTGAGAATATCTCACCGTTATTTTACAAAAATAATCAATTTTCATCTTGCGACTAATTAATTAATGGACTTAACCGCTTACGCCCATACAGGCTGAAATTGCATATGTCTAGACTTCAGAGTCACTCTAGTGTTCATCAGTAAGCAAACAATAACATCAAACTCGATCTTATTATCCAAATTCACATTCAAAATAATTAACTATTATAACTTATAAGTCTGATATTATATTACACCTTAAATATACACGTATAGGTTTATATGAATTCTAATTGATTTTGCCTCCTTTCCCCGAGCTTGGCTTTGGCTTTGGCGTACTTTTCTGGAACCGACGCTCTGAGATTTCAACGGTCCTATCATCTTCCTCCTCCTTTATCTCCATGTCGTCTTCTTCTTCGCTGTTAGATGACAAAAGTGAACCAGAAGAAGAGGATGACGATGAAGAAGAAGTAGAAAAACTTTCGAGACCGAAACACTTCAAGAGAGGAATCGTTACTGAAGATCGATCAAAGAACATAAATGGGATCCAATGAGAATCGTTTTCTTTGCCATTTCTCAGATTCTCCATTGTTTATTTCTCTTTTGATTCTTTTTTGAGAGAGATCTATTAATTGTGTGTTGTTAGGTTGATGATGGAACTTGGTAAATGGTAACGCAGATGCGACTCCTTTTAAAGGGATATATCACTTGCTTGTTGGTCAACTATTTTTTGTTGACCGGCCCCACGATAAACCGGTTTTGTTAGGTACAGACTTTGAACTGGTTGATGCTGGTATATAAAAAACCGAGAAGCGTATTTGACTTTTTTTTTTTTTTTGGTCAAACCGAAAAATTAAAATTAAAATTAAATTAAAAAAAAAAAACATTTTTGACTTTCAGCTACGCGGTCAAAAAATAGCAACAAATACTTGTGAGGTTGGAGCTTCTGGTCTTGGTCAAAGTCAGTTCACGCTCTTTCTTTGGTTTTGTTTTGAATTAACAAAGGTGTTGAATTGGTAATATAGAAGAAATGAATTTGATTATTCAAACAGATGCCAAAGCTTTGGTTTTTCGGGATAAAAGGTGGGCAAATATTTTTCATAATATATTCTAAATGACTACACTTATATTTTATCAGGATAAACGTTTCTTTTAATTATCAGGGTTTTTTAGTTATGAAAACTAAAAACTCAATTTAAAAGTTTTGAGTAGAAAAAGGTTTAGAAAATTACAACAAAAAACATCTATAGGAAAGTAATAGTTCTCTCGTACTTCACATTATCTTTTAGGTACTTCGTTAAATTGTTCATTCAATTATAAAAATAAACGGTTGGAGAAAGGGATTTTTTTTCTTGCATATGAATAATAAAACTTTAATGAAAGTACTATGGAATTAAGTTTGAGAAAAATCAGTTTTTGTAGTACTTGAGTTCTAAATCAGAAAGAAATTGTACCAACATTCGTATTATTCCTTTGGCTTAATGTTTTTTTTTGTCATTGTTTTAGTGCATTTATGGTCACTACTGTGGTCCCTTGTAAATTGTATTAAAAGTGGAAGATAATGATTATTGTAGGGATTGTAAAAAAAATTATTATTGTAGGGCCAAATTATTTAAGACCCCCAAACTTCAGTCTACCATAGCTTGTTTAGAAATTAACTAATTATGGTTCTTCAGTGACGCGAGACTTATCACCACGTATGAGTGTGTGAGACTTGGTTTTTTGGTTATACTTTATACGAAGAGAAGTAAATTATTAATGCCTGAAGCCACGATGAAGAATGTTCAGTTGTTTTATATTCGAAGTTGGTGCTGCATGCTCCTCGTGATTGTGACACTATGAATATTTAAATTTTGTTTTATAAAGAATTTTAAAGTCATACGTTACTCGTACTGATCTGTCATGTGCACACATTGTGAATTTGTGATATGATCATCGTCAGTACGTTTATTATTGCAGCTGACATCATTAGGTATATCGTATTAAATTTTTCAACCTTGTCATATATATATGAATTTACATATTAGTTTCACTAAAATGCTGGATAAAAAATCCCATAAACTTTAGTGCATCGAAATTGATCGATTTTCCATATATGTATGATTTAATTGTTTTGATTAGTAATACTTAAAATAGCAGAATGATTTTATGATTTGTAAGTTTTTTTTTATCATTCACAAAATTAAACCAAATCGTAATATATACGTTCATCTATTTCGTCGTTCCACAAATTTTACTACAAAAATAAAATATATTTCATATCATTTTGCAGTCAAGTTGATTTTTTTTTTGTTCTTTTGTTCATTTGGTCATTTTGGTCATTTTACTATTATCAAATACAGTGTTGCATATATGTATGAGTCGGGACATATAAAACCATAAACCATAAAGATATTACACGCATATACATTTTTTATTTTTTTTGCTAAAATTTCACGCATAGACTTACCGACCAATAATTAATACGAGGTAGGACGAACTGTTGACTCTCGATTTAATCAAAAGTTAATAATTAGGTACGTCCTTAATGTTTTAACATTGTTTAGGGACAGATACGTTCGACAGTATTTTTATGAACTTATGATGGTCGAACATTTTAATTTTGTTGAACCCAAGTATCACATCAAGTTTTTATCAAAAACAAACAATATCACATCAAATACTATAGTTTCATGTACGACACAAATAGGAAATATAATGAAGTTTTATGTTGTTGTTTTCAGATTGATGAACTAGCTTAACTTTTATATCATTAAAAATACAAATAGCAATGATGTTAATTAAACATTATTGATTGCCAATAATTGCACTAAACAATGTAATTTAAGTGCTAGTTGTGTTGGCCAGGGCGGCCTGAGCTAACTCTTTCTCTGGCCTTTTTCTTTCCTCTGACCTTTGTGCCCCTACTCGACACAACGACGCCGTTTTTACTACCCCTAGTCATCACAACGACGTCGTCTTCAGTGACAACATCTTCCTCTTCTTCTTCCTCCTGCTGCAAAGACATGTTCATATTCATTTCACATGTTAATAGCTCTTTTAGTGACTGAATAATAACCTTTATAACATGATCCTTTTTGTCATCCAAACTTAATTCGATGTATTAAAACAAAACAAAAAAATAACTGGAATTCAAAATTTTACTTACTCCAAAATAAAAATAGCTACATACTAGTCCCAACCTCTAAATCCTAACTCAAAAGAATTGGAACAGAAAAAAAATATTATACATGCAAGCACTCATAAAAATGTTAAAATATACAGACTTCCAAAAATTTCAACATAATCAATATTTTTTAACTAAAAACAAAAAAATTTGAAAAATCGATAATATTTTTAAAGAAAGCACACAAAAGCAAGAAATTAATAATCCGATATTATCTTGAAAATCCGATATACACTCTAAAAGAAAGCTTACCGGCTGGTTTGAAGTAATCGGAGACGACGCCGTTTTCGTCGTCGTCGGAGAATAATGGCGAAGAAAACCAAGACACTTGAACATAGCTTTAAGACTTTGAACGAGGAACCGAAAAGGAATCCATAGATAAGTTTCATCTTCGTCTCGTCTCTCTAATGTTTCCATTGAGATCTGAGTTAAAACTTTTACTGGTCGGATTAAGTTTGGTGAGAGGAGTGAAGGTATTCTTTAAATATGAGTGATTGAGCAGAGATTAGAGACACAACTTTGAGTTTTATAGTGGGCTAACTCGGTATTTGGTGTGATACTTTTAATATAGAATACATTTTCTTAAAACATGACTCTGGAATATAGTTAACTAGGTGGTCGAGTTCCACGCATTGCGCGAAATTATAGTTTATATAATAAATATGTAATATGAAATATTTTGTAACTAAATATATATATATTGTGTATATATATATAAACTGTTTTAAATTAGTCTGTTAAAATTCATTTTAAGAGACAACAAAAAATATCGCAAATCAATAGATAATTAGTTTTATTACCATTAGACTATTGCTAATTTTTTTAATTAATTTGAGTTTTTTTTTTAATTTGCTACAAAGATTATAAAATGAGATAATCATGATTATA
>OVAY01003112.1:0-12981 GCA_900406395.1 Kernera saxatilis | reverse complement strand
GAGAAAAGTTAAGTTACTGTGCATGCGCATAGTGACGTGGGCTCCACCATAATTCACATTTGTTGAAATCGTCCGCAGCATATGTAACAAAATAAAATATATAGCTTGCTGATTTGTCTCAACTCTTTATCTCCCTTTTTTTTTTGGGTTCTTTTGTGATTTCCACGTTTGAATTCTAAACACTGAATTAGTCAGATTTGAAGTCTCAACTTCACTGATAGCAAAAACTAATAAGTAGTATCATTGTTCAATATTGATTTAAGTATCTTGTGGTATCATCAATCACTGATTTTAAAAGTTTAGTTGAAGTTTGATGGTACTCAATATGTCGCAGATAATATGAACATGTTGATGATGATTGATGAGCATAAAAACTTTGAAGTAGAAGATCATATCGCAACTTTTGTAGATGAACATGTTGATGATGAAGAAACTTTATTTTATAATATTGCTTCTTTTATTACATCTGGTATCATAGATGTAGAACTTGAACTATGATAGTTCCTAAATCATGACGGTTATAACTATTTGAAAAAAGAAAGAAAGAAAGAGAGTATCTAGTCTTGTTGAATACTTGTGGCAAGTGGCAACAATCAGGTCTTATTGAATACTTTGAGGCTTGATGTTGGCCTCCAGAACCTAATCATAAATTCATAGGACCAAGCTCCAGCAGCAACGGCCTTACAGCAGGAATGAACACTTCATTGTAAAATGTGATGATGTCAACATGATCTGCCTCCTGTTACATAATCATTGAAACCAAGTCTTTTTTTTCAAGTCGGCTCCACATAACAAAGGGATATATTCAGCGTAACGTTTACAAGGTAATTATTATACATACCCCTGGACGACTTGATCCCACAAAAACGCGGCGATAAATTTGCTGCTCAGAATGTGGTTGCTTCCGATAGTTGTATATGATTTCCTTGAAAGTTAGATTCATTCGGGATATCTGCACCATGAATCATGAATAGTGTAACTGCAAAATCCAGCATAAACTAGAAAACATAGTTGAGTTAAAAAAACCTTAGCCACTCCATAGAAGCAACAGAGTATGATCTGATCAACATGTCGATTGACGAAAAGGGAACTCCGCTGATCAAGTACATTTTGAAAGAGACGATATACACTCTCCCTCATTTGCTGAGACAGATGTAGCCTTTCCACCATCCCAATGATTCTGATAGCAGCAAACTTATTAACCTAGAAAACACCATCACACAAGTGAGTATTATAAATATAACAAATTAGGTTGATGCTCAGTGAGACATATACCTTATTTACAGCTCCTGAACCAAGTAAGCTATCCTCTAGGTTGATGAACATCCTTTCGTCAAGTACACCTTTACTACGAAATGCATCATCGTAATTTCGTTCTAACGCAATCAAGGTGCATGAGATGGACGCCTCATCCAGTAAATCATCAAAGTAGGTCAAGCCATCTGTAGATGAGGCTCCAACTTAAGATTAGAAAATGGTTCAATTGAATCGTTAAAACTAGTGAACAAAAGATGTGTTTGGAAACCTGGATCTATATTCTCCAACTTGTCAATCTGGCACTCGGATGCTAAAGATGGCTTCTTCTTCAGTATTGTTTTAATCAGACCATTTGCCTTCTCCATTGTTATCCTCAATTCATCTTCTGAGGCACCATCATATTTATTGCAAAGTGAAGCAAACAAGTCTACGCCTTTGTCACCTTTCTTAACTAAGATTCACCACAGAAATGAGAATAGAGATTGATATTGGACGCCAACATGGTTAACTATCAAATGGAAGCTGAAAGAAGAAAACGCTTACCAAAATGTGAGGAGTCATGGATGCTGAAATTTCTAAACCGACAAGGGACATGTATAATCAAAATAGCCTGACAATGAAAACAAAAGTTAGCCTATAGTTCTCTGTATTAGTGCCTTCAAAGTAATAGTATAAAGGAGCTCCAAAGTTAGTCACTAACCAATATAGAAACTAAGCCATTGGTACATGTTACAATGTCTTTAAAACCGCCAAAAGCATCGTTTCGGAGTGCCAAGAACAATAGCCATCCAAACCGATAATAATCTGACAGAAAGCTGGCAGAGTTTGCAGCATCTGTATTCTTTTGAGCGTATGCCTCATTTGTGAAGAAGAATTCTTCGTATCCACGTTTGTAGTACCTAATTTCAGGGGTATGGTAACAAAAGTCGTCATACGTATATTCCTCATATGATTCACAGAAAATATTCATATGAAAATATATGCAGTAAGAAAAAAAGATTAAAAAAAATCTCTCTGTTTCAGTAGGTATAAAATATATCCACAATAAGAGGCTGATTTTTTAAGAACGGAATCCATGTCTGTCCCGCCACACAATGAGGAAAGTGGAAAATGAGTGCAACAAAGGAAAGAAACTAAACCTACTTGCTTAGAAGGCTAAGATGCACAAAGTTTTCCTGCAACTCTTTCACCTGGTAAAATAAATTTAGCAAAATGTAACACAATTCTTGAGAGACAGATAAACACTGATGGACAGAATATACAAGCATAAACAAAGAACAAGGCAGTACCTGGAGCCTGTTCTCCCAGTCTGCGCCATACAGTTCACGTATTAAAGGACCAGTCTTCACCAGAAACTGAGGTAACTCTTTAAAGAAATCCACAATACTGAAACAGAAGCAAGAAGAGAATATTAACGAAGAAAACATGTTAAAGAATGGTAATAAGAAAATCTAATATAGGTTGAGGATTACATACTCTAACTTTAAAAACCCTTAGTATCTCGGATAGATTAAACCCATTTTCCTTAGAAAGCGACTGACCATCCGCATCAGTTTCCACATTAAGCTTCTTTACTGAATACATAATAAAGGCAAACCAGGACCTCTCTACTTCCTCCTGCTAATATACAGAATTCATAAAGAGAATTACTGGTACTGAACCATATGTTAAACCGGTCAAGAGACAAAGAAACAGAGAAAAATGTATCGCACCGCTCCGATTCCAATATTAGACATGCTTGGTGATAAAATTTGTTTGGTTCTCTTAAAAAACTTCAGAGCTTCGTTGCACTTTCCACGTCAAGAGAAAGCTCTTTCTGCATTAAGGCAATCAAACATACGAATGAGAGCTTCGATCATCAAGAGTTAAATGACTTGTCAGATAATAAACGCAATGAGAAAATCGAATTCAGCTCATTGTATTTTCAATTAACATGATAAATAAGGAGTAAAAAAAAAAGGGATTTTCTTCATATAAAGATATCACTTTGTATTTAATAAAAAAAAAAAAAAAAGATATAACTTTGTGGATCGCACTTTCAAGTTTCAACTTCCCAAATTCCCAAGAAGACACGGAGCTTGCATTATTTCCTTAAAACCATAATTCAACACATAATTCCCTCCATTTTTTGTTATAATTTTTTTTGAAAAGAATTCTTTCAAAATCATATCCGAATTTTTCTCAAAAAAAAAAAAAAATCATAACGGAATTGCAGAAAATCCGCACGTAAATTTCTAGTTAACAAATAACTAGCGAGGGAAAAAACACTAAATTCTTACGGAGAAAGTAAAGGAAAGGAAGAGGGTCTTACAGAGTTTGTATCACAGATCCCAAATCAAAATGCTCACAGTGAAGGGAAGATGGATGATTACAAGTGATGAGGCTGAGAGAGATCTCTCCGTCCAAAACCCTAAAAAAGGATATATAGGTCGGGCGGGAAAAAGAATGAAGCATAGGGCAGGATATATAGAGACTTTGATAGGCTGACACGTACACAGTTGTAATCCGATTTACCGCCAGTGGTGCGTGGAAAACGCGGGGTCAGGGAGATTCGCCGTTACGGTAGGAGATTACCTGCAATCAAATTTACTGATTTGACATAACGGTCCAGCTGACCAAGTTTACCCTTATAATTTTGTTGATGAAAATTAATTAAAAATAGAAAAGTATATAGCAATCATGAAAAAGAAAAACTACTAATTTGAAATTGATCTTAAAAAAAAAAAATGATCTTAATATAAATAAAATAAAATAATAATTAGTTGATGATAACAAAATGTGGTAATTTTGAAAAATATTTAGATTAGCAATATCTTTAAAAGAGATCCATAAAAAAAGGTATTTGATCAAATTTCTCATAGATCGTGCCATTTTTCTCATAAACTCTGGAATTAAAACCAAACCTACAAACAAATAAACAATGATATAAGTGGTTTTTTGGAATATTCTATTGAAAGAATATAAATACTAAGATTTTGGGATAAAAATATGAAAAATGTGTATTTTCCTTTCAAATAAAAACGGTAGCACTGTATATTAAATAAAAGTTTATGATTTAGGCCCAGATATTTAAACCCAAAAAATTCGGGGGTTTTCAAGTTAAGTTTATATATATGGGTTAGATTTTTTTGGATCTGATCTGATCGCTATATATACAACCCAAAAAGTAAATATAAATGTTTGTCAAATAAAGATCATAAAACACTTAACTCCATTTAATATAAGTTTTAATTTAGTTATTTGACTACTTATGTTTCTTACAGTTTGAATTCGTTCAAAAGTTTAAAATCTAATTTGGTTTTAAAAAAAAAAAACATTGATTTTATTTATATTAAAAACACAATAAATCAACAATGATTGTTATAAAATATGCACTGCAACAGTACACAACGTTTTGGTGGGTTATCTTGTATGGTGCGTCATTGCGTGATCTTATAAAAATCTCAATAACTTCAATTTTGTATTTCGGATTTTTTTAATTCATAAAGTTTATTTTTGGAAAAATAGTAACAATTGATGAGAAGACAAAAAGTAAGACAGCGAGGAACATTATCCACTTATGCCCTTCGTCCCATAAACAACCGGTCCCACTCCACCGCTTAACAGTCTGTCGTGTCCTCACCTCCTACACCTACAGGCCACGTGTGAATACCAAATCGAGTAACGTGACACGTGTCAACTAAACTGTGCGTTAGCCTCTGCCCAAATCTGGAGGGTATATCCGTAAACATACATAAGAACTACAAAAATAAGCAAGTTGGCCATTTAATTTTTTTTCGAATGCCGACATCACACAGAAAAATATATGATTAACACGTGGACCAATGAAAGATGTGCTTTAGATGGAGGATAAATCTGAGCCACAAATCTCGTCTGTGAATCCTGAGCCACGAAAATAAGTTAAACTCACGCGCGCTCCACTTCCTTCAACTTGCTCTTGTCTTCTCTCCTTCACTCACAAGATAGACATAAACTTCCTACAAGTGAAGACATCTTTTGGTTTTTGAAAAAAAGGATATTTCAATTTTAGATCTGAGCAAAGGTGACTTCTTTTTCCTATTTTTTAATTCTGAAAATTCAGATGTTTTCTTATCCGTGTGGTTTCTGAAAATAGTGACCTTGATTTTTTGCTTTATTCAACAGGTGAAACTAATCATGGATCGGTATTCGAGGATGAATTTAGAGGATCTTGTTGTGCCTAACTATCAGGAGACATCAGATTCATACCCATCTCCTGATATGTGGGGAGGATGGAGCATGAACTCCCAAAAAGCTGCGGAGAAATGCTTCGATTTTGATGTGATTAACAATGGATTCAGCGGAGGATTGTACGGTCAGATGGAGATGGACATGGACATGGACATGGAGATGGGAACGAGTGGAGAAGTAGAAGAAGAATCAGAGAGGTTAAAGGCTGGTGGTTGTTTCTATAACTCGGCTTCGTCGCTTCATGATTTCGATGGAATCCAACAGATGGATGACATATTCTTGTATAGCCCTCACACTCTCTCAGAGAAATTGTTTATATAACACGTAAAAGATTCCAATAGTTTCAGATGTAATTTTGTTGTGTGTGTCTCCTCTGTTTTGGTTTCCGGTATTGACTGAAGAAGTTCCATTTTGGAGGATGTTCCAGGGAATGGGAGTCTTCATTCTTTCAAGGAATCGAATGATAACAGCCCCGATTCTTCTTCTGCGTATCTCGACACTCTCGATGGCAGAGAAGTCCCGATGTTCCATTACAACTGGGAAACTTGTCATGACTTGCCTCTTATGGTAAGAAACGACTCTTTTGATTTAGCAATGTCAAAATAGCAGAAAAGACAACTAAGTGATAGTAGTCTAGTGGTCATCGTTTCCTATGACTATTGATTTTCTAAGGAAAATTATCTTGGTATAATAGTAGAGATGTTAATCTTGGAACATTATTTTGGCTCAAGGGAAATGAGGAACCAGTGAAGTTCTCGGATCTGTGTGAGGAGAACATGGAGGAGCCATCTACTGAAGAAGAAGTGTTGCAGGATCTACAAAGGGCTACAGAAAAAGTGAGTGTGATGATCTTGATATTTGCTTACAATCTTGGTTTGAAAATTTCTGATATTGGACCAGCCTTGTGACATACTTAAAATCGTTATTTATAGTTGACTGATGATGCCCGCAAATGCTTCCGCGATACCTTTTACCGGCTTGCAAAGAACTCACAACAGAAGCCCGAATCAGGCAACATTAACTCGGAGGAGTTCCTTGATGATAGAACCAGGTAGAGAGAGCTTTCTTCATTTATCAGACTTTGCTGCTTAAAAATGGAGTCATCTACATGTGTAAAGACTCATCATCATCTTTTATTTTCAGTAAGGACAGAAATTCGAAGACTGAATTGGAAACAAATTCAATGGACAGAGCCGTCGCCAATCTCACATTCAACAAGATGGAATCCAACATGAGAAATTTGCCTCCACCAAAGAGAGTTTCTTCTATTCAAGGATAAAAGAAAGTGTCAGAACAAAACATCATCATCATCATCTTTGGAAAATACCTTGTGTATATATATTATATGTGGGTGTGTGTGCGCTTTGGCTTGACTTTCGAAGCTTCAGTTTTGATCTGTTTCAATCACTCTGGTCAGCTTCGTTGACTTTCTTCCTGGATTTCATTTTCTTGATGCAATATGTTGTTATTTACTGAACAAATCTTTAAAAGTACATAATGACGACAAATTCTATGTAGATCTACAATTACCCCCAAGTAGAATCTGTTGTTATAAAATTGGTCAAATGAGATTCTTTAGAGGTTTTATTAAATATAATAAAGGAGACACAGAGACATATGTAAGTGGGAAACAACCTTGGAAACAGCAGCGCAGAGAATTGGTCTTAACCACCAAACATAAACATCAATGGTTTTACTAAACAACACTAGATTAATCCATATCCCCCCGACCATAAACTAGAACCGGCGAACTGAAATATAATTGTATTAATATGTCAGAAAGTCGCAGACTCACGTTTGCAGATTAAACAAATATATAAAGATTAACTCAACGTGCGTTCCATTAATCTCTAAAGATTGTATAAAAATTTGGTCTTACTCTGACATAGTACAAACATTTCAATTTGAGAAAACATTCGTTTTGTAATTTTACTGTTTCTCCTTAAAAATGGCAACACCACCGTTAACGCCGAGGATGCTGACCCCGACGACATTGTCGCCTCTTGGGAGTCCACGCTCGAAGAAATCAACGGCGACTGTACGGCCGGAGATAACGCTGGAGCAGCCGTCCGGTAAGAACAAATCAGCCGGGTCCAAATCGACGAAGCTATTCCGCAGAGTCCGGTCTGTGTTCCGGTCGCTTCCGATCATGTCTCCGATGTGTAAATTCCCCGTGGGAGGGACACGGCTCCACGAGAACCACGTCCACGGAGGGACACGTGTCACGGGAACGCTGTTCGGGTACCGAAAAACGCGGGTGAATTTAGCGGTTCAGGAGAATCCGCGTTCCCTCCCGATTCTGTTGCTGGAGCTAGCGATCCCGACGGGGAAACTCCTCCAGGATCTCGGGGTCGGCCTGGTTCGAATCGCGCTTGAGTGCGAGAAGAAACCGAGCGAGAAAACCAAAATCATAGACGAACCGATCTGGGCTTTGTATTGCAACGGGAAGAAATCGGGTTACGGGGTTAAGAGGCAGCCGACGGAAGAGGATCTGGTGGTGATGCAGATGCTTCACGCCGTTTCGATGGGAGCAGGTGTGTTACCGGTGAGCAGCGGAGGCGGAGGAGCGGCGGAGCAAGGCGGAGGAGGAGGAGGGCAACAGCAGCAGCAACAAGAAGGAGATTTGACATACATGAGAGCACATTTCGAGAGAGTGATTGGGTCGAGAGACTCGGAGACTTATTACATGATGAACCCAGATGGGAACAGTGGACCTGAGCTCAGTATCTTTTTCGTTCGGGTTTAACCATAAAACGACATCGCTTTAGGGGAAACACAAAACCACACACGTGCATACGTACGTCTCATTAATATGCTTTTCTTGATTTTGTTTTTTTGGTTATTCAATTTTTTATTCGTAATTACTCGAAATTATTAATTGGTGATGTAAACATATGAATATATACTACATCAAGGTTGGAGAACGGAAATCCGAGTCGATGATCATGTAATTTTGGATACCATTATATATGGTGAGGTGTGTCCAATCTAGTTTCCCATTCGGCTTTGGTTTAGAAATTCCAGTTTTCAGTTTTTTTTATTTATTTATTTATCAAATACTTATAGAAATTGAATGAAAACCGAATAGCATTCAACTCGGTTTGATTTGGCTTTATTGGGCGATTAATTCGTGGTTTTGGTGGATCATTAATCATTTTTATAGCGGAGTTTGTCTTTCAATAAGAACATGAAATAATATTGTTTCAGTTTTTTCGTCATTTTAATTTTTAATTCAGTTACACCCCTGAACTACATAAGGCGGAATAGTGCCTAGTTTATAACTACATAATACACATATTTCATATGTGTATGTATATTTATTAATACATTCAGTTACACCCCTGAACTACAATTAATACTTGAATTATAAATGAAAACATAATGGGAAACACAATCATATATTTTAATAAAATTAAAAGTCGACAAACAACTGTAACAGCAAAGTCGACATATTTGTGGACGTTGCTTCATTGTTTTCTTCTTCTATCTGTAAGAGCAAAGTAACTGCTTTTTAACTTATAAAAGGCCCTCAAACACAAGTAGAAATGTGAGCACGTGGCGTTATTTAGCTGTACCGAAAGCTGAGACCAGATCCACCTAACTTGTCATCCACTAAGGCTGACAATCTCTCTGCCTGTGATGGCGACAGATAGTTAACCCAATCACTCACTTCTCCTTTCCTAAACAAGTGCCTATTCTCAAAGTTCTTGATCGATTTGCTTGACTTGTTCACCTCCAACTTCTTTAGATTCTCGAAGCTACACAGATCCGTGATCGCCTTCACTATTCCTTTTCCCTCCTCTTCTTCCGTGAAAGGAACACCCAAGAAACTTGCAAGCTTCTTCAAGTTAGTCTCCATGTCTTCTTTCAGATCTTCGTACCGTAAGAACAAGACTTTCTCTGGTCTCTTCAAGCTCTCTCTCCAGTATCCCAACATGTGTTCCCAAAACGGTCCGAACCCGATTACTCCTCTGCAATACAGATCAAACCCTTCTTCTAACGAGACTGGGCTCACTGACTCCGATTTTATGCTGTTGATGTAATGCCATGACGAGATGAATGTGTCGAGTGGGTTCCGGCACCAGTACACGACCTTCACACCAGGTTTCTCGATCGAATCCTTCAAGGAACCGAAAGGGATGTGAGTTGCGAATGTTCTGGGACTGGCTAGACCCGAGAGATCAGGAACATCTCCGTTCGCGTAAAGCTTGTACTCGAAGAAAGGTACGAGGTCATGAGGGTTGGATGTGAGAAGAGGGTGGTCGGTGCTTGAGGAAACCGGGTCAAACCGGTGTCGGTTAAGGAGGGTAAAAGTTAAAGCTTTTAACCAGGTTGTACCGGATTTAGGTATGGTGGCGAGGACGACGTCGTTTTGGAGGGACTGGAAATGTTTTTGGAAAGACATGATAGCTTGAATCTCCTTGGACTGGCACCAAAACCCTTGCAATAGGTAAAGGTAACGAGTTCTCCAACCTCTCTCCTTCGGAAGAGAATCCAACATCTCTCGAAACTCGTAGCTTAGTTCTTCTTCTTCTCCTTCTCGGCGTTTCGGGTCTCGGCTTTTGCCTTCTTCCTTGAGGAGATCGAGCTTGTGACAAATGTTGAAATTCGGGATCGCCGTTATTGGAAGGGTCTTGATGCTTGAGGTCGCCATTGTCTTTGTCATATATATATTGAAAGAAAAAAAAAAATTTGTTTGAATCTTTGTGTTTTGTTGATATTTTGGTGAGGAAGTTGGCTGTTTATATAACAAACCCAAATGCATGAGATATGCTGTGAAGAGAAGAGAGCAGCCCAGTTGTTATCGCGCACATGGGAAATAAACGGCGTGTGCGAATATCAGCTTGGCCCACTCCATTTTTACACTTTCTAATAAGAGTAGTGATGTGTCATTGTCGGCAGACACAACTTTGGAATTTTCTTTTACTGAAAAAAACGGCCAAACAATTATCAAGGTGCATGATCATTTTCTATAAACTGGATTAAGCCATTTTCTAGAAACAAATTTTCATTTTATATCAACAACTTGACTTTTCAACTTTAATGAAACTGAATAGAATATTAAAGCGATAAGGATGCCAGTAGAATATTTCAAAATTGGAAGTTTTTTTTTTTTTTTTTTTTTAAACATTCAGTTAATTGGCTTTAAATTTAGATGATAACATAACGAGATAACTAATACGAACCAGTAAATTATTTATCATGGTTTAAAATTGGATGATCTCTGAATTTGAATTCATATACCATCTCATTGGCATATATATATGTATGAAAATAATTAGTCTTTTTTTTTTAAGAATAATTAGTCTTAGTAGACTCTCTTTTTCCCCTAGCTAGCTATAATCAGCTTTTGGACTCTATTAAAACATCTCCGAAAACAATTCTATAACTTTAAATATGAATTTTTTACACTCCAAGAATAATTTTAAGAAAATTTGTTGTACTTCAAGAAAGTTAAATCACTTTTTTTTTTTTTTATAATAAATCTTCATTTTAACCACAGTGCGTGTCATAACGAGTTGAGGACCTACAATAAAGTTAATTTGTATTATTCTAGTTATCAGCGTATATACGTACGTCACCCTTAAGATGTCGACTGAATTTTCCAAATTGACCGACTACAATTATACCTACATTACAAATTATAGACTAAACCCCGTTATAGCTACATTACATTACATTACAAATTGACCGACTACAATTATAGCTACATTACAAAAAAAAAAAAAGAGATAGAGATAAAATAAAACCATTGATCGACTACAATTATAGCTACATTACAAATAAAATATCTGCAGTTTGTTTTTGTCAGTCAACAAATGAAAGCACTAAGTAACAGTGTATATATTAAATTATATGATTTTCAAGATTTGTCTATAACGATGAATATAATGTATGCTTTATAACGACTTGGGCACTAATTTAACTTTGTATTTTTCCTTTCAACTTGAGATTTGTATGTTTATGGGTTATCGACATAAGAAAGTTCTTTTCGACAATAAAAAAGAAAGTTTTTCTTTTAGTAAAAGTTTCTCATTTTCAATTGTTTTGGTTTAAATTAAGAGATTCCGAAGATAAAAGAACTAGAAAGACGGATATTAAAAAAAATATTATTATTGTGAAAATCGCTGTCACACATTCACAGGTTTAAATCATGACCGGAACACTATTAATTTTCATCAGAAAATATGGAGAGAAAAATCACGGTGATACGACTAAACCAAGCTTTGGGTTTCACACTAATTTGGTATCATTCTTATTTGTTTGTTAAACCAGCATATCAGCCACGTGTTCTCGTTTGATTCATTTTTGTCATGAATGTAACAATTTTTATGCTAAAAAATATTTATATAACTTTTTTTGTTATTGTATTTAGTTAAGTCAATAAAACTCTGGCACTATAGGATTTTTTTTATCTTACTAACTATATTATTTTAGGATAAACTAAAAAAAAAAAAAAAGGTTTACGCACATGCACAAGAAGAAGACAAGAGCTTGATATGCCTTTGATGATTCTAATTTATCTTGTAAAGCAGTTTGTTTGGATACGAACACTGATTTGTCTTTTTTTTGTTTTTTTGTTAAAAGATAACACTGATCTGTCTTTGTTTCTCCGTTTTCTTGATCTTTATCTTTAGAAGTTGAAGAATCTTAACGACGAATCATATTCTCTGGAAGCAAAATCCTAGTCACATGTTATAGAAATAAGCACTCCAAATCCACGTGGTACCACGTTCGCTTCAACACACCACGCATGGACTAACCTTCTTAGTTTGGGTATGGGCCGTATGGCGGTAAGGCAAAAGAATAAAAATATATACATAATATATATATATATATATATCCAATTATTATTTACTAGCTAGGAGCCAACTTAGGTGAATAACCACTAAGAGCATCTTCATAGTGAGAGAATATCTCACTAATATAATATTAATATATTTAATATATTTTATTTTAAGAAATTTTTTGTGAATTTTGATAGTGAGATATTCATTGAGTTTCTCATAAATAAAATATCAATTAAAAATAATATTAATATATAATTTAAACATATACATAATGAAATTTGATAAATAGATAATTTTATTTTATAAATTTTAGAAAAAATATAAAATAAAATAAAATAACATATAAACTATTTAATTGATATTTTAAAAACTAGTGGATATTTGATTTATCAAAGAAAAATTGAACCAACCATAAACAGCCATGTGTCTTACACAAGAGTTTTTCATGGGTTTCTCAAAGTAACTAAATTGAGAACCGATTCTCATTCTCTCTCATCTTTTTTTTTTTAATTTTTCTTTATTTTTTGGTTGAGAAACTCATTGAGAGCTCTGAGATGCTCTAAGAGCATTTTCATTGGTGAGATACTCAAAGGGTATCTCGTTAATATAATATTAATATATTTTATATATTTTATTTTGAGAAACTTTTTGTGAATTTTGATCTCCATTAGTAAGATACTCATTGAGTTTCTCATAAATAAAATATCAATTAAAAATAATATTA
>OVAY01003111.1:0-12982 GCA_900406395.1 Kernera saxatilis | reverse complement strand
AGAGAGAGAGTGAGAGAGAGAGAGAGAGAGAGAGAGAGAGAGAGAGAGAGAAACTTACTCACACATGTTATCGATTGTGAGTAATCGTTGATGAATAAGACATCCCATCCTGGCTCATCTGCTGCTCAGAAGATTCATCTCTTCCGCTGCAACTACCACAAAGCAATGCACAAGGAGAGCAAAGCAAACGCAAGAGAGAAGATCTTTTTGATGTTTCCATTTTTTTCTCAGTTTCATTTTCTACATCATGTACACATGTGCTGTCATGAGACTTAGGACCACCTATAATAGATCCATAGCCATCTTTTGCGCCCTTCGATTCAGGAAGTTTCCCATTTTCGGGAATTTTAAGGTACTTCTTCGACCGAAAAATTCCACACCTGCAGGATCTGAAGTCGTGCACCATATATACAGTCCAACCACACATGTAATCTGGCAAGAAGATGCCATTGACTTAAGTACTCTCTAAGATTCACTATCAAGAGGTGAAGGAATGAAATCGTATTCCAAGAACCATTTGTTTATAGTATGTGTATACATACATGCACACACACCTAAGAGCTTGAAGCTTCAATGTCATCATCAACCATTTCTGTTAGAGGCGATTTTTTTCCAATTGAATTGAATTTAATAACAAAAATTTGGTAATTAAAAACAACAATTTCTGAAAATTTTTGTTCCAATTGACATTGAATTTAATATAACCAACCTTGAATTTGAGCTATCATGTCTCCAAAATTCAGTTCGGGGACTACAAATTTTCCTTACAAACCTCTTTAGCGAAAAAGAACTATACCACATATGTCCAGGACCTTGTGGTCAGGTGGTAAGGGGACAGGCCTGGGACGCCAACACGTTTCAGGTTCGATCCACCTGCTGCGTGAAACTACAACACATTGTTTCTAGACACCCACACGGATATGGGCCTATGCTTTCGGGCCCATTTGCATATCCGTAGAGAGGGTCTATCCGTGGGCTGCACCTCTTCCAATGATTAGTCTGGACCCCTCCATAGGCCTGAGATTTACCCTGAGTTATCAAAAAAAAAAAAAAAAAAAACTATACCACATATACGTCAAATTCATATGAAGAAAACAAATTGGCCTCCACATCGAAAATTCGATCCAACAATTAAGCAAACTTAGGTAAGAACACGCGGTTTAAGTTAGAAATTTGATTCAGAGAATGATCGTTGACTTCATATATAGATTAACGATACCAAGAGAGAGGACGAGAAAAGGAGACGGGTACGCCGACGAACACAGGGACGACGAACACAGGCGAGTTCGACCAAAAATCTAAGAAATCAAACTTTGATTCACCAAAACACCTCTTAATCCTCTCCGCAAAACAAATCAACATCGTTGCCATTTCTAATCGGAGAATGAGTGAGCGAGCTAGGTTTTTTTCTTCTGTTTTGCCTAAAATGTTGATACGTCTCATTAAGGGTATAATAGGAAAAACACACATAAGCAGATAGCATATTTGAAAGAATTTTAACGTGATGGCAGTTTTGCAAAGTGGTATTTGAAAAGTGGCATTTTGTGGAATTTCTCAATTAGATTTGATCAATTATGTAAAATATTGCTACTTTATTGTATATCTATTAATAATAGCAATCTTAAAAATTACATTCTAGGGATGTGTATTTTCTACGGTTGCATCTTTTTATTAATCGTTATATAGTTTTTCGTGGTATAACCGCTAAATTTGTTAAATGTTGCATCTTTTAGGGGGTGTCTTTCCTACGGTTGCGTCTTTTTATTAATCGTTATATACTTTTTCGTGGTATAACCGCTGACTTTGTTAAAAGTTGCATCTTTTAGGGGTGTGTCTTTTCTACGGTTGCGTCTTTTTATTAATCATCATATACCTTTTCGTAGAAAAAACCACTAATTTTTTTAAATGTTGCATCTTTTAACACTTATATCTTTTCGACTCTATTTATTTCGTTTTGAACAACATCTTTTAGTTCTTTTCAACATTGTTTTCGTTTAGTCTTTCCAACTCTAACTATGTAGGCAGCAAAAAAAGAGAGGTGAATTCGTGAGGTTCTTTCTTTTTATTTCTCTTATTCTTTCCATTTTAATTATGACTAGTATGCAATCTTAAAAAGTGAAAGAGTTTTATTAATTTTCGTTTGATCAGAGGTATGTATAACCGATGTACTTTTTATTAGATCGATGTTACGTTTAAGCAGTCGATGAAATTGTTAAGGTGTTCATATGGTCTCTTCGACATTTCGACTAACTTTTGTTTTGTTTTTATGTTTGTACCAAAATTTATTCTTCCAATTTATTTTTAGAATGAACTAACAAAAACTTGACCGTAAATAGTAATATTTGCTTTGTTTGTGAATTAGTTTTGAAAGGGAAGGAGATTTGGAAGAAATTTAACCTGTTTTTTGATTCACCTATATTCATTTTGTGGGAAATTTATTTTTCCATTTTTCCAAGCCAAAAGAAACGATCACTAGATAAGAAGTTGAAACTTCAAATTTTATCTAAATTAATGATTTGATTTTTTTCAGTATTCTACAATTGCCGTTTGAATAATTAACTTGATTTGTGTTCGTTTGAAACATTTTCTTAACGAGAGAGCAGAGCACCGAATTTGAAATAAAATTGTATCTAAAATCAATAACATTGCATAAGTTATATTATTATATCTACTATCATTGATTATAGGTATAATTTTAATTGTGATTCTCAACACCAATCAATCTTTATTGTTGTATTAAATATTCATTTCCATAATTTTTTATACAAGAAAGATGATTTCTTTCACCGATTGTTTTGGTACGTATTACAAACAAATCTTAAAATAAAATATTTTAATTAAATTGAGTTTCCGCACGATATCGCGCAGGTTTATACCTAGTATAATATAATAACAAATAGAAAAAAAATCCGCAAAACTATGCAGAATGATATGCAAAGCCCGTTTCTCAATGGGTCTAAAATCTTAAGTTCACACCCAACCTGGACGATCCAGGTTGGGTCTGATCTACGGGTTGTTGCGCCATTTTGAGAAAAAAATTTGAAAATGCAAAAATGTTTTTTTTTTAGTTTAAATAAATGTTTTAAACCAAGACTCACTTTAGCTTGCATTATAATTGAACATGAGAACCAAACACTAGTTATTCCCTTGAGAAGTATTTGTTTTTTTAAGTCCTAATGGTCGAAGCTCTTTAGGTTTGCGATTATTTATGATCTTTATTTGTTGTCAGTTTTGTGTTGGGAACCTTAAATGGAATGCTTAGTTCATGCGTTAAGCTTGTTGTGTGTTTCTAGCTTGGCTAATGAACATTTTTGTGTTTGACAGCTGAAACCATATGTATCTCAGTGCCCTATAGATGTCAAAAACAAACGAGTCAACTGAAGCTTCCAAGTGAAGAAGTCGGAAGAGATATTTTTGTAGTCTCCATTGGCTTTTAGATAAGGACTGTGTTCTATGATCCTTAATCCTTTTTGTTATTCTAAAGACTCCAAGCAAGTTAAGGCGACATGCCTTACATTTGGGTTTGCCTTAGAGCCAACGATCCTTAATCTCCCAAAGTATCCACTCTAATTTCCTTTCTCTACCATATCAAAACAATGCTGAAACAAAATTTGATAAGAACAGAGCGGCAAATCTCTTCTTATTGATATCGGAATCAAAGAACAAGTCGCAGAGATTTATTAAATTATTTGTGTGTCTACTACATACAACTTCAACTATGAGCAATGATCCAACTACCCCTTGTAACTTTCTTTGCATCCTTACCTCTATTGGTGAGAATCAGCTTGCTCTCATGCTGGAAGATTAGAAATTGTTGGCCGAGTTTCTTGACAATGACGCAAGTGTTTTCATGGGAAGGTAGATGTTTCCAAGTCACCATCGCTACCTTCCTTTCGCGTTAATACCCGAGTGTCCAGAATATCTTCAAGTTCAACAATGATCATCATCTAATTACACTCGTTTCAGTTGTGAGACATGGAAGACCAAGTGAATTTTTTTGTAGGCGAAAAGATAAGTTTATGTCTAATGCACAATCTCAAATTAAATGGTCCATAAAGAAAATTTATGTTTATGTTTCGGTGCCAACTTCAGATACACTTTCAATTGCAAAAAATAAAAAATAAAGAAACGAATCAGTTGCCTTTTCCATAAAGAAATTTGCATGCTCTATTATAAGTAATTAAAAGCTATATGTGATGTGAAACACATAAAAAAAAATTAGCATCAAACCATCACAGCTAAACATTTTTCAATGTAAAAACTCCCATCTTCAAGCACAACATCACATCATTGCACATTACCCCAAATCTCTCCTCCTTGGCGTCTTTCCAAGGCAATCTCCGCACACCAAATCTCTCTTGTTTTCTTCCAGGAAACTCCTTTATGAAAGTAGAGAGCCAATTTCCCACCGTAACGCACCGTGCTCGAGTACCATGAACTAGTCGTCTTAAGGGACAATTCTTCCACACCTTTCACCACTACCCAACACCTTTGCTTTGGATCATACGCTCTTAACTTCTTCTCATCAATATCGTAATAGTACAATACGTTGTCAACAACACATGAACGCTCCCACTCCTTAGAGTCCAACATCGCGTCCGTTTCCCATTTACTTTCCTTTGGCTCAGAAACAAAGCTATTCTCCGAATCTCTCATGTAAAGCTTATCCTCCATCACCACACAATCATACACTTGGAAGTATAGCTTCTCCATGTCTGGCTTCGTCTTCTCAGGCTCCCACATTTGAGTTTCTGTATCAAACACCATCACTCTCCTCCACCACCCACTCCCACTCACCTTGTAATCACACCGAGAATCTCCGATTACGTAAATCTTCCCGTCGATGAGGTCAGCGACCGCTTTTTTATGAGCTTAGGGATGTCGGAGATGGGCTGCACCGTGTGAGATCTACAGTCGATGCTTAAAAGCACTCCGTGTGAATGTTAAATTAAAATTGTAAAATCCACCCATTGCATATATCTTCGAACCCACTGCGACATAGATTCCATAGGAAAGGCAGAAGAAGCGACCGTATAAAGACCAAGCTATTGCTGTTGGCCTTCCGGTGGAGAATATACAAACGGTGCTCCTCGGTCTCGTAGTTATACACAGTTTTCAGCGCAGCCTAACAAAGAACGTCTCGTGTATAGCTCAGGCGAAGCAACGAGTGACCGGAAGATCTTGGAAACGAGGGAGATGGTCGGATAATAGCATCTCGGCACACGTGCTACAATATCCACGATGACATCATCTGGAAGTGACGTAATCAGAGACGACGGAGGCTCCTCGAGCGATTGCTCCTTCTCTACGCTAACTTTGGAAGACATCTATAGAGTTAGGTAAAGTACCAAGAATCAACTGAGAAAGGAAAATCACAAATCCTTAATTCCTGATTATCTAAAACTAGCTAGCTAATCCTTAATAGATGATTGAGTTTCAGACAATCACGATCTTCTCCACCTTTGGTTTGTGTTTAGGGTTTCCAAACTAGCTAATCTCCCCTGTCTCATAAAGAAAAAGAAAAATATGAATAATAAAATAATTAATTAGATAGACCAGTAATTGTATAAAAATATGTTTGGTTTATTCAACATAAAATTTGTACATGTGATGTTAGTTAGAATTTAACAATATTTAAATACATACTATTTATAAAACATCAAATATAACTAATTTAAATAATTGATATCGAAAAAATGGTCTATCTATATTATTCGATAGACTATTCGGCATTCGTTGTGATCTGTAAGCTCATTAAAAAATGAACATACGTATCTCTATAGTCTATAGTGTTTCAAAGACTGTGAATCCAAAATAATTAGATAGTTGAATATCTAATAAGCTTCCTAAATTTTTAAAATTTATTTAGATTTAATAAAATTTTAACACAAGCACTAAAACTAATTTTTTTTTTTTTATAAATTGAATGATAATGTACATTAATATGAATTATTTTTTATATTAAATTATTAGATGTTTTTCTAGACTTTCTTCTAACAGTCTTTGACAGTAACTAGTGAAATATTTTTTTTTTTTTGAACCCACACACCAACTCTTTAGAGAACCATGATTTTTTTGCTTAACACAGTTGGAAAACTTTGTGGTGGCCAAAGTAATTTATGAACCAAAGCGAAATCATCAGGTACTTCTACGATAGACTTATTCCATGTTCTGGATCTTGAAGTGTGGCAAACTGGATTAGAAATTTAGAATCATACGAGGCAAAACTATCTTGTTCACTCTCTCACTACAGAACACAATCTTCTCATAAGACATGAAGAGTATGCTACTGATGTTAGTTTACATGTTCAAAAAACATATAAGAAGGTAAATTGACACCACCTTACTTGCTCATGATATGAAAACGTAATAGAAAATTCAATGACTAAATATGCAATATGATTATCTCATCTTTTTCAAAAAAAAAATGATTATCTCGAGACATGTTTTTAGTAAGTTGGAATTATTCTTAGAAGCCGCTGGTTAAAAAAGACAAAAATATAAGGTCAAATAATCCTACCAAAATTGCTTTTTCAAAAAAGAAAAAAATAATCCTACCAAAATCACTTGGTGGAGTTTTTTTAATTTATTTTAACTAAGAAAGCAATATGAACAAATTTGAAAGAAGGAGAGAGGTTTTCATCATATACCTGTTTTGTAATTCTTGTTTGTGTTTTTTGGTTAGGAACCTTTATAATTGGAATATTATGGACGAGTTTAATGTGGAAAGGATTAAGCAGTCAAAACGCTTTCATATTTATCTCCATCTCTTATATGATTACTAGATTAGGATCCGCATGATATACGAGTTTTATACGGGTTTTTAATAATACTTTTATTTACATATAATTAAAAAAAAAAATAAGTACATGTTGCAATATATTATTATAATTGATTAAGATCTGAATAATATGCGAGTTTTACTAATAATTATATTTATATATAATCAATTATGTTAATACTATACTTTTCTATTTTACATTTTTTTAAAGTTTTACTATTTTATTGTATTGACACATGTCACAATCTAAATTAACTGTAACACGTGTCGCGATCTGGTTATTTAAAAAATTATTTACGTGTCACGCTCACAACGTGCGCGTTCAACTTTATATAATAAGATATCATAACAGCTAAACATTTTACTATGTAAAAACTTATATGAAGGAGAGTTTCTGCATCAAACCATAACAGCTAAACAATTTACCATGTAAAAATTCCCATCATCAAGCACAACATCACACCACTGCACTTTACCCCAAATCTCCCCGCCTTGGCGTCTTTCCAAGTCAATCTCCGCACACCAAATCTTTGTATTTTCTTTAGAAAAGAAAAAAGCCAATTTCTCACTATAACACAACCATGAATCGGTCTTCTCAAGGAGGAACAATTCATGCAAACCTTTCACCACTATCCAATACCTCTGCTTCGGATCATACGCTCTTAATTCTTCCAGGTAATATCGTAATAGTACAATACATTGTCAACAACACATGCATCCTCCCAAGCTTTAGAATTCAATATCTCGTCTGTTTCCATTTACTTTTCTTTGGCTCATAAACAAAGCTATTCTTAGAATCTTTCATGTAAATCTTATCCTCCATCACCACACAACCATACCGCATCATGCCTAGCTTCTCCATGTCTGGCTTCGTCATCTCAGGCTCCCACATTTGAGTTTCTGTGTCAAACACCATCACTCTCCCTCTCCCCTTGTCATCAGACAAACAATTTCCGATTACGTAAATCTTCCCATCCATGGTGCATGCATGCAGCGACCGTTTCAGCCATGAAATTAGGAATGTGGGAGATGGGCTGCATTGTGTGAGATCTACAGTTGATGCTTAACGTATTCCATGTAGATGTTAAATGGGGATTGTTAAGTCCACACACCAAATTTTTAGGATAGAAGGCTATCCATCACATATTTTGAAAAAACAAGGTGTAAAATCGCTTAAATATGCCGACAAATAAGCAAAAAACATCTTTCCATTGTATAATTATCCACTAATACACCTGCAAATAGTTTTGGTGAGGTTGATTCAAGTTTTTTGAATTTTTAAAAAAATCCAAAAAATAAAAGGCTATCCATCACACATTTTAAGGGTTTTTGACAGATTGATATGTGTTTAGTAAACAAGTCATATCTTTTGAACTGTGTCTCATAATGAGACTAAACCACCAAAAAAAGAAAGCTGACTGAAATGCCTATCCAAGGGTATGAAATCCACTTTTTAGAATTATAAATAAGGCCTCCATCTAAACGATCTTTCAGTATCCTCTTTCTTCACAATTTTCTCTTAACCGCGAGAAACAAAGGTGTAAAATCGTTTAAATATGCCGACAAATAAGCAAAAATCATCTTTCCAATGTATAATTATCCACTAATACACTTGCAAATAGATTTGGTGAGGTTGATTTAAATTTTTTGAATTTTTGAAAAAATCCAAAAAACAGAAGGCTATCATCACACATTTTGAGGTTTCTCGAATGATTGATATGTGTTGAGTAAATCGGTCATATCTTTTGAACCGTGTCTCAGAATGAGACTAAACCACCACCAAAAGAAATCTGACTCAATTTCCTATCCAGAGGTATGAAATCCACTTATTGGAAATGTAAATAAGGCCTTCATCTGAAATGTAAATATGTGTTTAGTAAATAAGTCGTATCTTTTGAACCGTGTCTCATAATGAGACTCAACCACCAGCAAAAAAAAGTTGACTCAAATGCCTATCCAAAGATATAAAATCCACTTTTTAGAAATATAAATAAGGACTCCATCTAAACGATCTTTCAGTGTCCTCTTTCTTCACAATTTTCTCCTAAACGCGAGAAAACAAAGTGTAAAATCGCTTAAATATGCCGACAAATAAGCAAAAATCATCTTTCCAATATATAATTATCCACTAATACACTTGCAAATAGATTTGGTGAGGTTGATTCAATTTTTTTCAATTTTTTTGAATTTTTGAAAAAATCCAAATTTTTTGGATAGAAAGCCTATCCATCAGCACAGTTTGGAGATTCTTTGACAACTTGATATGTGTTAAGTAAATCGATCATATCTCTTGAACCATGACTCGGAAGGAAAATAAACCACCGCCAAAAGAAAGCTGACTCAATTTCTATCCAGGGGTATAAAATCCACTTTTTGAAAATATCGGTAAGGCCTCCATCGTAAACAAAATTTCAATTTCTTCTTTCTTCACAATTTTCTCCTAAACGCGAGAAAACAAGATTTACAATCACTTAAATATGCGGACAAATAAGCAAAAATCATCTTTCCAATGTATAATTATCCACTAATACACCTATAAATAATTTTCGTTAGGTTAATTCAAGTTTGAATTTTTTTAAAAATCCAAAAAACAGAAGGCTATCCATCACACATTTTAGAGGTTTTTTGACAGATTGATATGTGTTTAGTAAATCTGTCATATCTTTGGAACCGTGTCTCAGAATGAGACTAAAAAACAGCCAAAAGAAAGCTGACTCAATTTCTATTCAGGGGTATGAAATCCACTTATTGGAAATATACGTAAGACCTCCATCTGAAACCATCTTTCTGTCTCCTCTTTCTATACAATTTTATTCTAAACGCGAGAAAATAATGTGTAAAATCGCTTAAATATGCCGGTAAATAAATAAAAATCATCTCTCCAATGTATAAATATCCACTAATATACCTACAAATAGTTTTCGTGAGGTTGATTCAAGCTTTTTGATTTTTTAAAAAAATCCAAAAAACAAAAGGCTATCCATCACACATTTTGGAGGTTTTTTGACATATTGATATGTGTTTAGTAAATCGTTTATATCTTTGGAACAGTGTCTCAGAATGAGACTGAACCACCGCCAAAAGAAAGCTGACTCAATATCCTATCCAGGAGTATGAAATTCCCTTTTTGCAAACATGAATAAGGCCTCCATCTGAAACGATCTTTCAGTCTCCTCTTTCTTCACAATTTTATCTTAAACGCGAGAAAACAAGGTAAAAAATCGGTTAAATATTCCGACAAATAGGAAAAAACATCATTCCAATATATAATTATCCACTAATACACCTACAAATAGTTTTGGTGAGATTTATTCAAGTTTTTTGAATTTTTGAAAAAATCCAAATTTTTAGGATAGAAGACTATCCATCAACACAGTTTGGGGATTTGTTGACAGCTTGATATGTGTTAAGTAAATCGATCGTATCTTTTGAAACATGATTCGGAAGGAGACTAAACCACCGCTAAAAGAAAACTGACTCAATTTCCTATCAAGGGGTATAAAATCCGCTTTTTGAAAATTTCAGTAAGGCCTCCATCTTAAACAAAATTTTAGTCTCTTCTTTCTTCATAATTTTGTCCTACACGCGAGAAAACAAGATGTACAATCGCTTAAATATGCCGAAAAATAAGCAAAAATCATCTTTCCAATGTATAATTATCCACTAATATACTTTCAAATAATTTTGGTGAGGTTGAGTCAAATTTTTTGAATTTTTGAAAAAATCCAAAAAATAGAAGGCTATAAAGCTTCACCACTAAAAGAAATCTAACTCAATTTCCTATACAGAGGTATGAAATCCACTTTTTGAAAATATAAATAAGACCTCCATCTGAAACGATCTTTCAGTCTCCTCTTTCTTCACAATTTTTTCCTAAACGAAAGAAAACAACATGTAAAATCGCTTAAATATGCCTACAAATAAGTACAAATCATCTTTCCAATGTATAATTATCCACTAATACACCTACAAATAGTTTTCGTGAGGTTGATTCAAGTTTTTTGAACTTTTGAAAAAAATACGAAAAATAGAAGGCTATCCATCACACATTTTGGGGCTTTTTGACAGATTGATATGTGTTTAGTAAATAAGGTATATCTTTTGAACTGTGTCTCATAATGAGACTAAACCACCGGCAAAAGAAAGCTGACTCAAATGCCTATCCAAAGATATGAAATCCACTTTTTAGAAATATAAATAAGATCTCCATCTAAACGATCTTTTAGTCTCTTCTTTTTTCATAATTTTCTCCTAAACGCCAAAAAAACTGTAAAATCGCTTAAATCTGCCGACAAATAAGCTAAAATCATCTTTCCAATGTATAATTATCCACTAATACACTTGCAAATAGATTTGGTGTGGTTGATTCAAGTTTTTTGAATTTTTGAATTTTTGAAAAATTCAAATTTTTTGGATAGAAGGCTATCTATCAACATGGTTTGGGGATTTTTTGACATCTTGATATGTGTTAAGTTAATCGATCGTATCTTTTGAACTGTGGCTCGGAAGGAGACTAAACCACCGCTAAAAGAAAGCTGACTCAATTTCTTATCCAGGGGTATAAAATTCACTTTTTGGAAATATCGGTAAAGCCTCTATCTTAAACGAAATAAGCTGACTCAATTGCCTATCCAAGGGTATGAAATCTACTTTTTAGAAATATAAATAAGGCCTCCATCTGAAAAGATATTTAAGTCTCGTCTTTATTCACAATTTTCTCCTAAACACGAGAAACCAATGTGTAAAATCGTTTAAATATGCGGACAAATAAGTAAAAATCATATTTCCAATGTATAATTATCCACTAATACACTTGCAAATAGATTTGGTGAGGTTCATTCAATTTTTGAATTTTTTAAAAAATTCTAAAAATAGAAGGCTATCTATCACACATTTTTTGTTTTTTTGACAGATTGATATGTGTTTAGTAAATCGGTCATATCTTTTGAACCGTGTCTCAGAATGAGACTAAACCACCACCAAAAGAAATCTGACTCAATTTCCTATTCAGGGGTAAGTAAGGCCTCCATCTGAAACTATTTTTCAGTCTTCTCTTTCTTCATAATTTTCTCCTAAACACGAGAAAACAAAATGTAAAATCGTTTAAATATGCCGACAAATAAGCAAAATCATCTTTCCATTGTATAATTATCCACTAATACACCTACAAATAGTTTTCGTGAGGTTGATTCAATTTTTTTGAATTGTTAAAAAAATCCAAAAAATATAATGCTATCCATCACACATTTAGAGGTTTTTTTGACATATTGATATGGGTTTAGTAAATCGGTCATATCTTTGGAACCGTGTCTCATAATGAGACTAAACTACTGCCAAAAGATAGCTGACTCAATTTTCTATCAAGAGGTATGAAATCCACTTTTTGAAAATATAAATAAGGCCTCCATCTGAAACGCATATTTCAGTCTCTTTTTTCTTCATAATTTTCTCCTAAACGCGAAAAAACAATGTGTCAAATCGTTTAAATATGCTGATAAATAAGCAAAAATCATCTTTCCAATGTATAATTATCCATTAATACACCTGCAAATAGTTTTGGTGAGGTTGATTCAAGTTTTTTGAATTTTTAAAACAAATCCAAAAAATATAAAGCTATTCATCACATATTTTGGGGTTTTTTTACAAATTGATATGTGTTCAGTAAATCAGTCATATCTTTTGAACTGTGATTCGGAATGAGACTTGCTTTTACAAAAAAAAATTTATGTGATTGACAGATTGATATGTGTTCAGTAAATCGGTCATATACAGTTAAAATTAGTTAACAGATATATGAGTTATATGGCTTGCTTTTGCAGAATCTTCTTCATGTGAAAGATGCTGAAACACCGAACTGCTTTGGTGACATACCTTGGATTCGAGAAGCTTATTACATTTTTCCCCATCAGGTACAGGAGTGGCTTATCCACTTATTATTTTAGAAGAACAAAATTGGAAGAATTAGTGTATTCCTCTATATTCATCCAAAATTTTACCATTTATCATGTTTAATTAAAAAAAATTCTTCTCACACTAGCTTAATAATGGAACAAAACAAAAATGCCTTTGAAAATAATTAATTCTCAAAAGAGTAGACAATCAAATAAAATACACTATTCCTCTCATTTTTATTCCACTCATTTTTATTCCACTCATTTTCATCCATCTTATTAGTCTAATTATTTTAATTATTTTAAGTGA
>OVAY01003109.1:0-12990 GCA_900406395.1 Kernera saxatilis | reverse complement strand
TTATTTGAGAAAAACTTCAAATATAATATCAAAAAGACCAAACATGAAGTTCGATCTAGTAAAAAATACATATACGGGTCAAAATTGCGAGTTTAGAGCCTAAAACTTGTATGATTGGAATGTTATTGCTTAAGAACAACAAGAATGAGTGATGCGTCAAGAGTTATGTTATAGGAGAAGCTAAAGTTAAGAGGAGAAGTATCTTTCACTTGTGTAGCATTCCTTGGAGAAACTTCAAATATAATATGGAAATGACCAAACATGAAATAAATCTAGTAACAAAAGGCATATACAAAACAAAAACGCAAGTCTAAAGCCTAAAAGTTGTATGATTGGATTGTTATGCTTAAGAACATAAAGAATGAGTGATTCGTCAAGAGTTATGTAATAGGAGAAGGTAAATTTATAAGGAGAAATATCTTTCACTTGTGTAGCATTCCTTGGGAGAAACTTCAAATCTACTATTAAAAAGACCAAACGGAGAGTTGAATCTAGTAAAAGATGTCAAATACGGGTCAAAAACGAAAATTTATAGCCTAAAAGTGGTAAGATTGGAATGTTATCACTTAAGAACAACAAGAATGAGTGATGCGTTAAGAGATATGTTATAGGAGAAGCTAAAATTATAAGGAGAAAAACTTGAGAAAAACTTGAAATATAATATCAAAAAGACCAAACATGAAGTTGAATCTGGTAAAAAATACATGTAAGGAACAAAAATGCAAGTCTATAACCTAAAAGTTGTAAGATTGGAATGTTAATGCTTAAGAACAACATGAATGAGTGATTCTTGAAGAGATAGGTTATAGGAGAAGCTAAAGTTATAAGGAGAAGTATCTTTCACATGTATAGCATTCCTTGGGAGAAACTTCAAATCTACTATCAAAAAACCAAACGGAGAGTTGAATATATTAAAAAGGTTATATACGGGTCAAAAACACAAATTAGTTAGTTAGAGGGAACCTTGTTTAGTTTTGCAAGTATAAGACCGAAATATACAGAGAAAAAGGACAGTTTTCTTAGAATATTCAGATTTCAGAGCTTCCACAAGAGGATACTTTAAGACCCATGCTCATAGTTTAACTATATAGAAGAGGGCCATAAATGATAAAGAGGGAGTTTAGGTCTCATGAAATATAAGGATTATGTGATGCTCAACTTGGTTAATTTTCATGGAACTTACTTTGTAGCCAATGGAAACTACAAGGTGGACTTGAATTTGGAAGCAGAAGCTTCTGTTAAGGAAGAAGAAGAGGAAGAAGACGGCGTCAATTGGGAAGAAGGCTGAAACCAAATGGATCAACGATTGATCATAGAATTTAAGTTCGAGACCAAATGGTAACTGTTGGGAGTAGATAAAATGGTTGGACGAGATTCCATTAACAAGTCTCTTTTGTTTTTGAAATATTTATGGGTTTTCTTATAAAATATTCAAAATTTGGTGTAGATATAGATTACGAATTAGGTCGAAGAAAAAACATGATTCCGTTGGTTGTTGAAAATTTGGTGTAGATATAGATTATCCTTTTTTTCTTTTTTGAAAATTCTTCAACCCTATGGCATATAGTTAACCTTTGGTACCTTGGTTGGTATTTCAATGTGCTCAAGATATGAAGAACAAGAATGCGAGTTCTTTGGAATTGTTTCATCATCCAATATCCCTGAAGCCAATAATTTCTTGGCATTCACAAAATCTTTGGTTATGGAAATATGTTGTTGATGGCATATGTTGGTTATGGAAATATGTTGTTAAATTTCTTGGCATTCACAAAAAAAAACCCACTAGTTCAACATTATTCAATATGAGACAAACCAAGTAAATCACTAAATAACTATTCAAAAAAAAAATAAACATCATAGTAACATGCTAATCATTTTTTTTACCAAAACAAAAAAAAAAACATGCTAATCATTTCATGCATTTGTGTGAGTTTGAAGCATGGATTTTAATTTTTTAATTTTTATTTCTTTTATGTTTCCTTTGAAATCTGGGTTTCCTTTGAGTTCTTGATTTTCTTTGAAATATGGGTTTCCTTTGAGTTCTTGATTTTCTGAATATCCTTACTTCTCCGTTCTCATAAAACCTTACCTAGATCTGTTGAGTTTTCTTTTAAATTTGGGTTTCCTTTAGGTTATTGGTTTTTTGAAAGATGGATTTTGGGAGTCATTATTCTCATCGATGGATTTGTTCTGGGTTTAAATTTGAGGTCGTAGTTTCTTCGATTTTGAGCAAATATTTTCTCTGTTGGTTGAAGTCCATCGATATTGTTGCTCGTTGTCCTCATAGCCATGATACAGTTTTTGAACAAGTTTTCATCTCTCTGTTTTCTCTACTAATCTTTGGCCTTTGAATCATTAAAAACGTATCTTTTGTCCTTTCCATCAACTAGTTCCTGTCGTGTTCCTTGTTCTGCAGTGTGGTTAAATTTCACAGCTTGTGCTTTGTTTTTGTTTGTTGTTATTCCTAACCTCTGTTAGTTACTTATACGGAGTAATCTTCTGCATCAATGCAGAGTTTGTTAAATGCAAAGCTAATACTGGTTCCTCGACTGGTGTCTGTGAGCATCTGGTTTGTTGATTCCATGGAAAAATCAGGCTAGCTGCAGAAAGCCGTTGTGCTCGAGCCATTTATCAAGTAACTCTCTACACCATAAAACTTATCGGTTCTATCCAATCACACACATAGCGATTGTTCAAACAGTGTCTTTACCAATTATTTTCGCATTTCCTGAAGTCTTTTGCATTAATTTTCAGCCTGGCGAGAAGAAATCTGCAAGAAGTGATGGAGGGAATGCAGTTGTGGTGCTGGACACGCTTCCAAGGTTTGTATGCATCTCTTTAATTTCTATCCCTAAAAGTCTACTAGGTGAATTTTAATTACATATATGTTTTCACTGACTTTCTTTGTTCCATGTTTGCTAGGCGGCAATGGGGTAGTGAAGAAGACTTGGCTAATGACTTGAAGTTGCACGCTAAGCAACTTCAAAAAATAATAAGATATTTTGAAGAACAAAAATTGGTCATGCATTACCACATGAAAGAGGTGTGTGCAGAAACTATGTTGTATAGCACTTATTGCACAATATTGTTCTTACTAAGCATATACCTCAACAACTCTTCTAGTCTTATGGTAAATGTTGTCGTAAAATATATAGAGTACAAAAATGACTAAAGAAGATTAGTGTGAGAGAATGATAGGTTTGGGCGCTTCGTTTCCAAGTTTTGCGTTCTTCTATTATCCTGAAGGGTTGATGCTCATTCATTCCTGTAAACATGTTTTTCCTTTGCAACTTGTGATTGTATTTTTCACCAAGTTTTCTACATTTTTCTGTTTGACTGTTTTCTTGTCTTTAATCCCGTAACACTTCTTTCCTTATTCTGCTGTTTTGTTGGTTCTCAATCTTTTCAATAGCATGCAAAGGTGTGTAGTTTTGCAGTGGCTGCTACAACTGATGGTCGAGCAGAGGACAAAGTTAAGTTCCATACGCGCTTTACATCCGTGAGTTGTATTATATTCACTAAACCTGAATTGATTCTCTTATCTGATATAGATATAATGCACTGGATGCCCTGAGATTAACTGATATGGAAGACCGTTCTTTTCATTGTGAACATTGCAATGGTGAACTTGTTGTGGAATGTAACAAGCTAACTTCCGAAAAAGTAGTAGATTGAGGTGACATATGCAAGGAGGCGGCAGCGGGAAAAGCTAAAAGATTTGCTTCAGAATTTGGAGGTCTATGCATACTGTTTTAGCCAATCAGTTCAATGAAAATTTGATAAAATATAAACTGATTTGCCTTCACTGAAGCTGGGTATCGTTCCATATTCATGATGACATCAGAATAATTTATGATCTTGATCTCGTTTTCTAGGGGATCAATGCTTGAGTTTTCGGAAAAAAAATAGAAGTAGTTTGTACTTGTATTTAAATGTCTCCCTGGTGGTTCGTATTATTTTTTCGCAACAAGTAATTCTATTACTTTGATTAATGCATAATTATTTATTTGGTTTAAGAATATAGATGTGCGCTTTTGTCACGCTGCTATATTAGCTCACTCTTGAGATCATCTCATATTTACTTTTAAGATGATGAGTTAGGAAAAGATTGCGTCTTTTATGTCATTTTACCTTGCTGTTTTAAGTAATTAGTATGTAAAAGATTGGTGTTATTTGTATTCTGGTGTTAGTTATGTAGTTTGTGCGTTAACACAACTAGAAGTAAAGTGCAGGTTCGACTAGAATCTCTGATGGATGAAATAATTGGAGTAAACGACGTAACGTTGAATCTTTTCTGGCATGGGAGGCTCGTGCAGCTATGGCTGCTCTTGAAAATGGTGATCTTAACCCCGATGATCTTTCGAGGTCAAAAGGTGGGTAGGGTTCAACACCGATACCATTTCTCAGAGAGACAAAGGTGATCATTAGTTACACTTCTCAAAGTATATAGAAGTTCGATGTTTGATTTCTTAAATCTTACAACCATATGGTTAGGTTGAGGTTAACCTTGGTGAAAGAAAAGAAGATGTCAAATCTGAAGGTGGAGATTGTAGTATGAAAATGATGCCTCCATGCATGATCAAGCAAAGAATGAATCTGACCGAGAAACAAAGACGAGGGTTGATGGTGTCTCAGGAGGAGCAGAAAAACTTTTAGATGACAAAAAATCAGCCAAAGGGAGATGACGATAAGGATTTGAAGCATACTTTTCGGTACAAACTGTTTTAGACTATTTAGATTCCCACATTAGCATTTTCTGGATTGTGTTTCCAGAATCTTGATACGTTTTTATTTTCATTTTGCTTCAGGTCGAGTATGCCAAAGAATACTATGCCGCTCTAGTGAAGCAGCAAGAGCTAGCTGAAAAGCTAAGTCCAGTTGCACTCGTATTTCTTTATCGATTCTCAACAGGTACGCTTCATGCCTCAATGACTCAATTATCAAACTACCTTATAGCATTAGCACCTCTTCTCTCTTACAAATATATGATATTGTTCGTTGTAAACTGCACCGGAAAAAAATAAGAAGCAAAAAATATGTTGATATATAGCATATTTTCTTAGAATATCTAGATTATAACAATGATTGAAAAAGATGAGTGTGAGAGAATGATAGGTTGAGTAATTATTTTTTCAAAATTTTGCGTTTTTCTATTTTCTTGTAGGGTTGATGCTCATTCTTTCCTTTTAACTTTTTTTTTTTTTTCTATTTTGCAACTTGTGATTGTATTTTTTAACCGCATTTTCTATATTTTTCTGGTTGATTGTGTTTGCTTGTCTATAATTTTTAACACTTATTTGAACCTCATTTTTTACATGTTTTTTTTCTTATTTCCCACAATTTCCAATGGACTCCAAAGATGCTTAGTGCTGCTACAATTGATGGCCGAGCAAAGGAAAAAGTTAAGCTCCAAATGCACATGATTACTGTATGGATTATCAACAGGTATGCTTCATTTCTCAAAGACTGTTTTTTTATTGTCAACAAACATCATCTGAATTAAGTTACATTAAATTCATAGAGTAAAAGTTATTCTTAAGCCTCCAAAAAAGGACTCCAATGTATGTTACACTTATATATATAGTATTTTGCATGCATTTAGGTTGCTGTTTGACCAATTATATTTTATGATTTTTTTTTAAATCTGTTATAGATTTTTACGAAAAAAATATCATATTACCGATAGGCATTGAATCATGGGACTCTTGCATATGTAATCACTTTACTTCATAGACATGCATATACATATAGTATACATATAGTATTATGCATGCATTTATGCCTTGTACTATAAAAAAATTGAAACAAAATATACATATACATATAGTATTATGCATGCATTTACGCTTTGTACTATAAAGCTAAAGCAATTTGTTCACCGGACAACTCCATGCTCTCTTTTACCTTCCACACTTTCATAAAATTCTAAAACACCCACTCATATATATATATATTTTTTTACCGTTTGTTTAAGGAATCTGAAGATAGCATAAATTTTGCTTGCTATAATCAAATGTTGAATTTTGTACATTTTACCTATGAAATTCGATATAACCTGTTATTTATTTGAGATATAAATAGATTTAAAAACAAAAAATTATGTATGTATAAAAAATTAAAACAAAGAGGAAATTGAAAACCATATATAAACTTTTTTTTTTTTAAGTTTTGCGTTCTTCTATTTTCTCTTAGCGTTGAATCATGGGACCCTTGCATTTGTAATCATTTACTTCATACACATAAATACATATACATATAGTATTTTTTCATGTATTTATGCTTTGTACTATAAAGCGAAATCAATTTTTACACCTGACATTTTATGTTACTCTCTCTCTCTTTCACCTTACACGCTTCCATAAAATTCCAAAACACCTAACTTTACTACACCATTAAATAAATAATGGTGACCAACTTTATTCACCCCACAACTCAATTCTCTCTCTCCCCTTCACCTTACACGCTTCCATAAAATTCCAAAATACCACTCATAAACGAGAAGGGAATACAACCCCAATGAAGGGAAAATTAAACACCAAATAATAAGGCAATAAGAGGCTAAGTGCATCTTTAGTTGGAGTTTCTCACAAGAGTATCTCAACAAATTTATTAATAAAAAAATAAAAAAGTAAGAGAGAGAGTTTGAAGAGGTTCTCAAACGAGAAACTTTGAGAACCCCATGAAAAACTCATTAAATTGTTGTCTTTTATTGGTTGGCTCAAACTTTATTTACAAATTAAAATTTAATTTTATAATTGAATTATATTTAAATATAAATATTTTTTTGTTGTTGTAGATACTCTTAACGGTTCTCATGGATGAAGATGTCCTAAGAGTACTGCAAACAAAAGATAACCTAGGGATAAATTCAAGATACAATTTTACAAAGTAAGCCAAACGAGTTCGAAACATGACGAGTTCGAAGACTTCATGAGAGACTTCATTTGCATCTAGTGCAGCCCAAGGGTTACAAGCTCCGCCACTAGGGCATATGAAGCTAACAACCGGGAGGAAGATCCTTGCAGAACCGGCGACGCTTGATCATTCAATCCACTCCAAACAAGAGTGAGTTTTGAGAAGAGAAGGAGGCAATGGGTGCCAAGGTGAGGAAGATGAGCTCTAAACAGAGACTACACTTCCCAAATTGCATCGACAAATACATGGGTGCCAATGCTAAAAGTCGGGACAAGGTCCCTAGTAACAAACAATATTAGAACAAGTCTAATAGCGACCTCAGTACAAGGTAAAACGAAATCACCATTAAGGAGATCCAAGAGATTCAAATCCCAATCCAAGAGCAATCCAAATTCAATGACTAATTTCCAACCGAAAGATCTAGGATTACAAGGCTCAAACATCCATCGAACATAGCTAGTTAAAGCTTTCTCTATCTCAGATCTAGAAGTCCAACTATGCTTAGTGAAAAGAAGGTATAGGAGCAAGGAGTCAGAAGCTAACAGTATCGAGATGGGTTCGCATTGGAGCTGGCCATAGAAGTTGCACAAAGCAATAAGCCATCGCAAGTCAATACCGAACGATCCTTTGGCAGATGACGCAACGAGTTGAAGATGAGGATACGACGAAGAGGTCAAAGGTGAGAACAAATCGCCAATCTGAGGAAGGAGTAGAGCGATACGGCGAGGAAGCAACATGGCAAGGGAAACCCGATCGCATTGGGAGAAGATTGACAGAACATGGAAAAGTTCATAGCTGCAAAACAGAGTCCGCGAGGAGTCCGGTGGATACGGTGGCTGTGGCGGATCCGGTGGTGGAGGAGGTTCCGGTGGAAGCAACAAAGGGGAGGCTAAAAGAGCCATCAAGCTCTTCAGGGAAGGAATCAGAGCAACCACCGAAAAAGATCTGCATCCATCAGCGGTGGGCGGAGGGACCAAGCTTAACATGGAGAAGTCGAAAAAGAAGAGTAAATATCACCGAAAAAGAACCGAGAAAGATCGACAAACCCACCAGAGAGAATTTTGAGACCACATGTAGCAGTTACGAAAAGAACGGTCAAACGGAAGAAACGACGGAGGGGAAACGCCGGAGAAAAACCATCATCTTGAAGAAGCCCACCTCGGTTCTCGTGCCTGGGAGAGAGCGGCGTTAAGGCGAACTTCTATTATAAATTATAAAGTTAAAAGAACAAAACAAACTACTTATAATGTTACAAACAATAAAATTACAATAAACAATCAATTTAAAGAGTAAAAACATGAAATGGAAAGAGAATTAAGAAATTTCAAAATCATTAGTTAACATCACATATAACACTTAAATTTAGAAATTTTATTTAAACAGAGAAAACTTAAAAAAAAATTAGTATTATAATAAATCACTCTCTATAGTAGTTCAAATCAATGTACAAACCTTGAAACTTAACATATTGATAATTCTCTATTGTTAAATCTCTAAATAAAATCGTGAGGGTCGCTAAATAAAAGCAAAACCGCCCCAACCTCAAGTGTCAGGTGACTTATCCTTTTAACAAAAACGAAACAAACCATAAACTACACCAAGCATGATGAAAGTAAAGCAAAATATTCATGACTAATTGCCAATAAAAAAATCAAAAGAAATTGTTATTTACTAAGTTTCCAAAACAAAAACAATTAAGTAGAAGTGAGAACAAAATTAAAATCCAAGTTAAAACATATTGCAAATCTAGACACCATTGCACTTGATGCTCTGGAAGGACACCAGTCAACCAACTCCATGGACCTTTGAAATCATTTTGGTATATCGAACTGATATCAATCCTAACACAATTATCAAGACGAAACCTGAAAAACAAATATCAATGAAAATATTAGCATCAAATACATGTGGCATCCTATAGCAGTTTAAGAACTCACCAAACATCCTTAGGTCGATGTGGCCTATCTGAATGTAATCGAGGCTTGAGACGACAAGCGGAAGATGCCAATATTTCATCTAAGTTAGGTGGTGTAAGTTCAGTTGGGGAATTTGATGCTGCAGTAGAACCAACTCCCATGCTACCTGATTGGGTGCGAGTATGCCTTTCTCGAGGCACAATACGTTTTGGAACTGATCATGAACTATTCATACTTTGAAAAAAATATAGCTATTTTTAGACATCAACAAATAATAACTCAAAGCAAACTAAACTTGACATCATCAAATCAAACTATATTCACATTAGCAAAGCAAAATCAAAACATGATTATTTCCTCCAACGTTTGCCAATACATATAGAATCAATTTGGTTTGAGAAATGAACCAAATAAGCAGTTAACAGATTTCCAATAAAAAATCATTACTAAATCAATTGTAGGAAACATGTTGATCCACTCATATTCACTTAATGAGTATTTCTAGCCCTTTTTTCACTTATATACATAATACATAAGCAACTCAGCTAACACATCCAGAGATAAAAGACTAAAAATAAAACAATTTACCTAACACATCCAGAGACAAAAAAAAAACAAAAGAATAACTCGGCCAACTCAGCTAACACATTTGATTCCCCTAATACGACAAACGAAAAAAACTTTAGAGAAAAGACTTAGATTATCTCCATCTATGACAACCCAATAGAATATCTCAAATAAAAAAATTATTAATATTTTAATATAATTAAATTACATAGTTAAATTTTTAATTGTAAAAAAATATAACAAATGATGTGATGACAAGCATTAAACGAGGTTCCCATGAGTTTCTCAAGTATTCTCATTTGAGAATCTCATTTCATTCTCTCTCTTACTTTTGAATTATTTTATTATTTAAAATAGTAAAATACTCATATTACAACCTCCCAATAGAGATCTCTTATGGATCTAAAACACAGATGGAACCATCAAATAGACAGCAAGTTGCAAAACAAAAATCAAAACCGTAAGATTTAGCTAACTGTGGGATTTACCAAAATTTCATTTCATTAGAAGATTTCTTTGAGATTATATAAAAAAGCCAATGACACCACAAGTGAAGTCATAATGTACAAAACAGATCTATCATTCACAAGATAAATAAACAATCCAAACAAAACAGATCCATAAAACGAGATGAGAAGTTTACCTCATACAAAAACCAAAAGATAAATTACCAAAACTACCTTAGAGAGACGACATCGGTAGGAGATGAAGACGGAGATCGAACTAAGAGATAACAGTGGTGGGACTAAGAGACAACACCAGTGTGACTTAGAGACAACGATGATGGGAGATAGAGATTGAGATCGGAGATGGCGAGAGAAAATCCGCAATATATTGGCCAAAATCCGTAAATCCGCAAATTTTTCGCCAAATTGAGATTCCTCAAATCTTCCAAAATTTTTAAATACACAATTTCTTTGAAAATCTTATTTTTTTATTTCTCCATCACATACAATCCGCTAATTTTCTGCCAAAATTTCACATCACGATGATAGTGATTATTTATTATATTAATTATAATTATTAATTATGATAATTATTAAATTATTATAAAATTAGTTTATAAGTCAACCCATTAAAACCATTAATTCTTTAATTTAAATGAGTTATAGCTTGATCCAAACCATTTGGTTACCCAAACCATTTGATTTTTTTTTTGTGTGAAAATTGAAGCAAACTAATACCTCCCCCTGCCTAGAGTTATTTTTCTGTGAAGAAGATTGCATCATGGTCAAAATGTTGCTTTTTCTTTGTATCAGAAATAAACTCATACGTCTTCTCTGCCTAGATAAGTCTTTTTCATCACATATGATCCTAAAATTGCTATATATAGCCTCTGCTTTTGCTTCTTTGTTCTTCTATCTCAATTAAAGAAATGACTTCTTTTTCTTTACCTATTATGGTCTTTGCAATACCACCTAGATGTTCATCACATAAATCCTTTCATCATCTACACTTTATAAAATCCACAAATCCAAAAGTTTTCAAGCAAACATCTGTATTTCCCTAGTTTTCGCGCCGAAATGCGCAAATCCGCAGCTTTTTGGCACAGATCTGTAAATCCGCAAGTTTTCCGCCAAAGTTGGGATTTCTCAAATCCGCCAAAATTCGTAAATCCACAATTTTCTTAAAACTCTTTTTTTTTCCATCACAGACTATCCGCTAATTTTATGCCAAAATTTCACATCATGTTGATATTGATTATTTATTACATTAATTATAACTATTAATTATGATAATTATGTAATTATTATCAAATTAATCTATGGATCAACCCATTAAAACTATTAACCTATTAATTTAAATGAGTTATTGATTGACTTAAACGATCTTGCTGTATTTTTTTGCCATTGAAGCAAACCATGCTTCTCCCTGCCTAGATTTTTTTTTCTATGAAAAAAACTGCATCATGGTCAAAATGATGCTTGTTCTCTGTATCAAAAGTAAACTCATATGTTTTCTCTGCCTAGATCAGTTTTCTTCATCACCTATAATCCTAAAATGGCTATTTATAGCTTTTGTTTTGCTTCTTTGTTCTTTACCTCAACTAAAAAAATGACTTCTTCTTTACCTACTATGATATTTGCAAAACCACATAAATGGTCATCACCTAAATTCTTCCATCATGTATATTTTTTAAAATCCACAAATCTACAGTTTTTATGCCAAAAACATTTCCCTTGTTTTCCCGCCAAATTTGCAAATTCGTAGTTTTTTGTGCCAAAATCCGTAAGTCCGCAATTTTTTGCCAAAATTAATAGTCCTCAAATCTGCCAAAATCTGTAAATCCACAAACTTCTTGAAAGGCTTATTTTTTCATTTTTCCATCATAAAATATCCGCTTATTTTCCTACCAAAATTTCACATCATGGTAATATTTTATTACATGAATTGTAATTATTAATTATGATAATTATATAATTATTATAAAATAAGTTTATAAGTCAACCCATTAAAACTATTAATTCTTTAATTTAAATGAGTTATACCTTGACCCAAACCATTTGGTTATCCAAACTATTTAGGTGATGAACATCTAGGTTGTATTGCAAAGACCATAATAGGTTAAGAAAAAAACTATTTTTTTGATTGAGACATAAGAACAAAGAAGCATAACCAAAGGCTATAAATATCTCGTTAAAACAATCATATCAAATAAGCTTGTTCAAAAAAAAAAATAGTGATTTGGCCAAAAATCATATGATTATGGTGGCTTAGCTTACTATATAAATAATGAAGAGTCATAACCTTCAACTTCATTATTATATAAATTCTCAATGATCTATAGATCATTGTTTGACTGGGATGGATTAACCGGATCTATTTGATTGTATATCTATGATCGTAATGCATATATTTCGTGCTCAAAAACCATTTGTAAAAAACTCTCTCACTCAAACACGGTTCAAACACGGTTCGTCTGCTATGTGTTACGACTGATTTTTTGTTTTACCATTCAACATAATTAATGTATTTTCTAAGCTTCTTAATAAAAATAAATAAAATCAAATTGAACCACAAGTGTATCAAAAAAACAAAAGAATATTGAACCGCATGTAATTGTTGAGCGTACTATTTTAGGAGTGGTCTAGTATTCTATCCACAAAGCAATTTTATTATTTTCTTATTCCATATTAGTTGAATAATACATATTTTTATTGGTTTAATTTATAGATCAAATCAAATTTATTTACTATATAGTTATACATATTTATAACAATAAATACATTTATTATATTTATGAAAATTGAAGTTAAATATTTTTAACGATTTTCAGTTTACACATGTATATATAATGACAAATTATATAATTCTAAAATTTATTTGTTATACTTATTAAAAATTTATATTATTATTTTATATCTATTGGATGTTTAAAGTTTTATTTTTATTTTATATATTTTACATATTAATAGATAAATTAATATTTTTATGGCATCTATAAATTAATAGTTCTACTTATATTTTAATTATTTTTAACTTACATATATGTAAAATTAAAATTATACAGTTTTTCATAATATAATTTTTGTTGCTAACATTTTATGTTATTATTTTGTATTTAAGACACTAAAAATGTTAATAATAAAAA
>OVAY01003108.1:0-12992 GCA_900406395.1 Kernera saxatilis | reverse complement strand
TGTATTAGGGGTAGTTTGGTATATATTGTAATTTATACATACAATATTCTAGCCATGATTTATAATGGCTACTTATTAAATTTTGTTGTTCAATATGGTTGTTGCTCTTAATTTCCCCTAAAAAATCATGTAAAAAAAAACTATACAACTCTAATCGATTTAAACGTAGTCTACTGATTTATATTAGTATCACTAATCGTATTATAATTGGAATTTGAAATAGATAATATGCGTGTGTGAACAAAGAGCGAATTTAGAAAAAAAAATTATTAGAGACAAAATATATCAAAATTCATATCATCACACACATACGTGTAAATATATTGCAAAAAAATAATCATCAATTATTAAGAAACCGAGAAATTAGAATTGGTGTGGAAGTTTAAAAAATATAAGTTCACAAAAAAAAATTACACTACTTGAATTTTTTTCTTTTTTAACAGCTGCACCCATTGTGAATTTTATAGATGGAAAAAAAGAATTACAAAACACTAATTTGGAGATTAAATCATCAGATGTGAAGAAAAATGGTTGGATTCAAATTTAGTGTGACCAAATGGTTACATAAACAACTGAGACACAGATAAAAGTATATAACAAAAAGGTTATCTCCCAATATATAGATCTATACAGATTTTATGAATATTTAGTCTCATCCAAAATCTTGTAGAATCTCTTGTCTTAACTTCTTCTTCTGGTCGGATATATTTGTTAACTATTTCTTGCTTTTTTTTTGTTTTCTCATCGTATGTGATTTGTTTTCCTATCTTTATTTTTTTAGTACTATATTACTATGTGAATGTACATGGAAAATGGTCGTATTAATTAGATTGAATTTGTTTATCAAGTCTTCTGTATATTTATCCCATTAAAGGAAAATCTTCTCCATATAGGATTACTACTTAGTTTTTTAATCGTTTTTACACATTTAATTTATTATTATATGACAAACAATGATCTTTATCATTTACGACGATTGAATTTAACTTCATAACATAATTAGAAACACGATGAACAGCTTTACAGACAATTTCATAACGGAAAATTCTACCCCACCACAAAAATACACGATAGACTTAAAAAGTATATCGATTCATTCAAATAGCTATATATACATGATTTTTATACATGATTTTGATTTAAATATATATATTTTGTTCATTGAGTGAGTCTAGGTCATCTCGACACTATAAAAAAAGAAATCTATAATGAAGTATATATAATGTAACTTTCACTATAAGAAATTTGCGGTAGTTTGTGATAATAGCAGAATACGTTTTCGAAAAATACATCGGTATTGTAATCTCAATAGAGCTCCACAATAGCAGAATACTTTTGTAGGTCATGCCTGAAAACCCATTTTTATTAACGTTGGAAAGTTTTCGAAAAATACATCGGTATTTCAAAGTCTTCTACGTGTTTGCTATTTATGCAAAAGACTCTAGCTAGAATGTAAACCGGCTTGGATAAATTTTCTGCAGTATCGAGTTTTGAACATCTAGTAGAACCCAATAGCACACGTGTTTAATATTATTTATCATTAATAAATTTATGGGTTAATTTGCCAAATAACCATATTAAGAGATAAAATAAAAAATATAGCTATATGGATGACATAATAAAGCAAGTAATAATTTGGTTACAATTTGGTCGATTTTGCCCTTCTCCTAAATGAGAATGAGGTGGTAAGAGACAAAATAAACTGTATAGTACTGATCTGTTTGTTATACATAATAGAAAGCGATTGTGTTTCATATAGAACGACAATTCATTACTTAACATTATTTAACTATTTAAATATATATATATATACCGGTTTCACAAAATTAAAAGCTCGGTAAACCTATAAATACAAGAACATACATTTAGTGGAGTTTCTTTTATAAGTAACTATGTGTGTACACATAAATAGATGTTAACATAATCTTAACAAAAAAATATTTATTCAAGAAGTAGAATAGTCACAACATAAACAAATGGAACGGCTAGATAAAATAGAATGCTATTGTGTTCTATATAGAACGACGAGTTTTAAATTATAATTGATTATCTACTTTATTAAAAATTTTATAAGTAACTATGTGTGTACACATAAATAGATGTTAACATAATCTTAACAAAAAAATATTTATTCAAGAAGTAGAATAGTCACAACATAAACAAATGGAACGGCTATATAAAATAGAATGCTATTGTGTTCTATATAGAACGACGAGTTTTAAATTATAATTGATTATCTACTTTATTAAAAATTATATCTGTTTAAACAAATATAAATCATAAACTCTGAATCAAAAAGTTACACTTTAACCTAAAATTAAGTTTTAAACCTTATAGCTAAACTCAAAACTAAAAATTTGTGCATTTTCTAAGTTTTGAAAGAGTTAGTATAACAAGAAATGGAATAGAATGTTATTGTGTTCTATATAATACGAAAAACTCTTAATTATAATTAATTATTTGGTTTTTGAGAAATTTGTATCCGTTTGAAAAAATTCAAATTACGTCATATGCAGAAAAAAATGTATAATTTTTTTAGTTGGATTTCAAGTTTGAATCAATTTATATTGAAGAGATCTTAAGAAAATAGGATGAAAGGGGTAAGAAAAAAAAGAAGAAAGAGAAAAAAGAGAAAGAGCAAAGAAAAAAAAAATATTAGACTAAGGGTATTAAAGTATATATTATAATTTATACACAGAATATCATAGCCAAACATTTTTATGATTATTTAATGTATTTCATATCCAATTATGGTTATATATGTCAATTTCCCTAAATTTATTTCATCATTTTTTTGAATGGTTTTGTTTTCTGAATCATTTTCTTGAATGGTTCTGTTTTCTGAATTTATTTATCTTTTATTGTTTGTATAAAAGATAAATAGAGAATGCTAGAAACTCTTCTGAATTTGACAATTATATTATATATAATATTCCTATCCAGGTATTAACCCGATTGCTAAAATACAAGTAGTCGTAAACTCCTAAACCAATAAATAAAAATGTACGTCTTTATGACAAATTAGCACACAAAAAAAAAGTCTTTATAACAATAGTGTATCAATAAGAAAAGAAAATAATTATTTTGTGGAGATATGCATTCCAAGTAGGTAGTGTCATATAAAATTTAATATTAAGACAAGTGGTGAGAGATAGAATGTAATCCAATAGCAATTATTATATTTGTGAACAAAAATGAAATTGTTTCACTGTAAGAGATAGACTAATTCCTCTGCCTCTGCTTCTGGGGACAAAAACTCATTGGGGAAACAAGACAAAAAAAAAGAAAAAAATATAATAAATAAATAAACAATTAATAAACAAAAGCTGCCTTATCAACTATCTTCACTATTTTCTTCTCTTCTATCCATTCTTCTCATGGACCATTGTGACAACTTTATAAATAACTACAAAACAGTGAGAAATCGGTCGACAGTGTAAACAAAATATTCTACTCAAAATATTTTTCGATTAATAATTATAAATTTATTTCCTATCAAGGGCTTACTAAACAAATTGAAAGAGAATCGACAATGATCATTAATGAAAACAAAATTATAGAGAAATTTTGTGGTGGCTATTTGGAGTTTCAAGTTAATTAGAGAGGTGAGAAGACACAGAACCAAACCGATATTAGTGGGCCTAGACTGAGTAAACCGGTTTCTTCATACATCTAGTCTGGTCTTGGACATATCGCATATGTATTGTCGTCGATAAGCATATGTGCGCGAGAAGCAGTATGAAAGTGTGTGGCCACATAGTGCCATGTCAGTTTTGGTGCGTATTTCTTATTATTTTTTTCTCTTTTCTTTTTTTAATACAAGGAAGACATTTGTTCTTGATAGTGGAGATCAAGAAGAGTGATAATACTGTCGGCTTCACAAAACATCCACAATCAAATAAAATAAAGAAATTATTCAAAACTGCAAAGTTTCAGACTTATCAGAAGGATGAATATATATATATATATATATAACATAATAATACTATAATAGTACATGTGTGTATGTGAAAAATGTGAAAGTGGTATTAGACAAACGTATAAAAAGAACGAAAAAACAAAGAGAAAAGCAATAAAACAAAATTGTCCAGAAACTTATGGAACAAATTCGCAGAATCCACTATATGTGTTTGCTGCCACTTTTTGTGATAAGTTATGGCCGAATAATACCATTATTTTCCTGGCTGTTTCAATTTGGAACACTATCCCTTGTTTTGCTGACAATTTACAAAAGCTCTTTTTTTTTTTTGCTTTTATGTTGTCCATACGCGATTCTTCAAAGTTTTTAGCGTTTGTACATTTACCTTTAAACAAATTAATATTTTTGAAATCTTTTGTAGTTCTGACCTTGAGCTGTAAAAAAAAAAATAAAACTTCTAAATTTAGTATGTATGAAAACACAAAAGTTAGAAGAAGAGATAATAAGTGCATATACTATTGGAGATACATATCTTGCACTTAAGAATGATTAATATTGAGATCTAGAGAATTCTTCCTCCGGATTTCACCGGCTTAAATTTATAATTGAACTTTGATGGTCCACAACAGTTGATTTGCAACATACACATCTTGCTCTCTAATACCAATAACCCGTTGACGACAAAAAAAATTACATTTTATTACTAGCTTTCGGCTCCTATACATATACGGACAAGAAACCTGAATGTCTTTACTATGGATAAAATTCATTTTCCATAATTAGCATCGTATTCACATTAGAAAATCGAATGCTAGTAACTTAGTATGGAAGACTATTATTCCTAATGCATGTTTGCGTACTTTATTTTTTTGTATCTATGCGTCGTACTTTATGATTTTTTTTGGCGATTTACAATGCTCATTTTTGGCAAATTAATAAAGCCACAATAAATATGCGAACCTTTCTTTAAATCTATCGATGTGATGTTATTTTGCCTACATCCAACGCACAATAATGCGGTCAAGTGTCAATTGAATATTTTGGAAGAACCCTAAAAGAGTTAGTATCTATTATATATTTATATGGATGTTTAATTTTAATCAATACTATTCTAAACTGATGTTTAATTTAGTTCAATAGAATTCTAAAATGATGAAAATTAAAATAATAGTTTAAAAAACGTAATGCGAGCCAAGACAACAATCCTATGTAACTTTCAATAGTCTTTGTTTGATAGTTGTCCAAGTTTTTTAAGTGCTCTTGTAATTCACGATTGTGAGTTTGTGACTCTAAAAATTAATAAAAGTAATACTGTCGGAAAATTCTTTTTATCTCAACTTTCAAATAATATAACAAAAAAAATGTATAAATCCTCAAATAGAATGACAAACAAGTAGCTAATATTATAATCTTGACTTGACATAACCTGTGTCACGTTATTACAAAACTAAGCATCAAAGGCTCAAAGTAAAGTGTAGATGCATTGCACCAAATTAAGATGCTCTGATTCTGCCAGACTAAAAAGTTATGAGTGAAAATACCCTGAAAAGCAAAACGAATTAATTCTTATAACTCACAACAACGTTGCCTTAATTAATTCTACTCTAACATTAACCCAAAAAAAAAACCAGAAGGATTTGTCTCATCAAAGGTGTCTATCACCAAAACTGCACACACGAATCCGATTCCTACAAGCCATTCTTTATGGCTTCCCAATCTCTTAACCAAAATCTGCAACACGAAACGAAGCATCTTTACGTACGTACCGATTATTTTCCGACAGGTATAAATCGAAGTTGCATCTTCAACAGTTTTGTTCTTCAAACCCACTAGTGTTTTTTTACATGTAGTCATCACGAAGCAATCGTGCACTATGTAAATGCACTACGCAACAGCGAATTATAATCGGTAAGATAACGTGAATTTCAGAAGAAGAAAAAAAGAGTTTAATAAGAATAATAATGGACGACAATTCAATTCCATATGTACTTGTTGTGCTCCTATGGTGCGACACAGAATTGGATCGAAATATCTTTATCAAAGTACTCATGGAGAATTAGTTTTCAATAGCTAGCTTTTCAGAAGTTTTAACTCAAGTGCATGAGTAGATAGTAAGATTGATCCTTTTTTGCAGAAGCAATATCACACTATATAGTATCATTCTCAAAAATAAATAAAAAAAAAAAAANATTTCCAAAAAAAAAAAAAAAAAAAAAAAAAAATATCACACTAGTGGCTGGCACTCGGTTTATCTGTTACATGTTTTCCGCCTAGAACCAAATTTAAATTTTATTTGAAACATTTTGAATTGATTGTTTATCAGTTAATGATTTGATTTATTCTTGTATTTATAAATTTAATAAAGATACATATATATATATATATTACATATTTAAATATTTTTGTATATGTTTATCTAAATTGATAATTTTAATGAATTTCAATTTATTTGTATTCGATATAAAATTCTTTATCATTCAAATTATCATGAAACTCAGTGTCGCTTCAAGTTGATAAATTTCGGTTCGGTTCTTGTGCCCCCACCCAAATGGCTCTTCATGGCAACTCCAAGGAGAGATATATATGCAGCGTATATATAATTCATAATGTTTATTTCAATGTTAAAAAAAGACTTTCATGTATGAGGAATCATCAAATATAGCCTCAGACGTAGAGGCTTAATTCCTATATGCAGCAAATGGTTTGCGCAAATTTGATAAAACCAGCGTAAGCAACCAATGTTTCCTCAACATTCCGTCACACCGCCCTTACATGTTATTAAAGAAAACTCGTCTCTCAAAGATTAATGATTCCACCTTTAATTGCATCAACCACCTTTACTGAATCAACAACAGCCAAAAGTGCTACTAGCTATTGTTTATGACTAGCCACATTAATATCATAAGATTTTTCAAGAATTGAAAAAAAAAATGGCCTTATATGAAAGAGGGAACTTCATGGGAGAGTGATCCTATGGACTATTGCCAATAGACACTATTACTTAAGAGCATCTCCATCGATGGAGATACCTTTGAAGAGATTTCATCAATTAAAAAATATTATTTTTAATATAATTTTGTGATTTAATTAAATTTTAAGTAATAAATATAAATTGACCAATATAAATAAAACATGTGGCAAAAAAAAAGTTTGAATGAGTTAGAACGGGTCAATCTGTTTAGGTATGTGGGTTTGACGGATTTAATATACCGAATGGCTTATTTATTTTTTATAAAGAATTATGTTTTCCGAAAACGACGTCGTTCGTTTTGTCCTAAGGTTTTTTTTTTATCAAAAACAACAACATCTTGGACATAAATTTCTTCTTCGCACAAGCAGGCACAACCAACACACCTACATACTTCTTTGAGCTTCACGTTTCTCTTCTTGGAAGCCTGAGCCGGAGGCTAGAAGCAAAGACGAAAAGGTTAGAGAAACCCCAATTTTATGCATTTTGGCCCAATTAATTTGTGAAGTATTGTGTAGGGTTCAAACAGGCCGGGCCTAAAAAGCCCGTGATAACAACCAGTATTATCTAAACAAACATGACATTTGTAAATTTTGTAATTACCTCAATCTTTAGAGAAGAAGCATCGACCTCCAAAAATGGCATGAGATCAAAAGTTAAAGATCGATTCAAAATTAAAATTAAAAAAATAAAAAAACAGATTTGACTAATGCTTTGCTATTCTTTTCCTATTTTGAAAGATAACTAGATAAGGTTAGTTGAATTTTTTTTCTTTTACTAATTAAGAAACAACTAGAAATTACAAAATTTATCATACTTTCTCTCTCTATCAAGATTATCTTACCTCAAATTTGCTCTATTTATAGATTCACATACCGTGTTCAAAAAACCAACTCTCTTCCTATATAAATCTCCACTTAATTCATCTTCTTAAAAGAAAAACAAGATTTAACAATCAAAAGAAAATCAAGAATGATAGGTAAATATCTTTCTTTGCTAGTGCTAATCGTCTTGGCCTCCAATGAAGTTCTTGCCAAGAACAACTCTTCAACACCTAAACTGAGACGAAGCGATTTCCCAAAAGATTTCATCTTTGGTTCTGCAACATCAGCTTACCAAGTCGAAGGAGCTGCTCATGAAGATGGTAGAGGACCAAGTATTTGGGATACATTCTCTGAAAAATACCCAGAGAAGATAAAAGATGGTAGCAACGGCTCTGTTGCAGATGACTCTTACCATCTTTACAAAGAAGACGTGGCTTTATTGCATCAAATTGGTTTCAATGCTTACAGATTCTCGATCTCGTGGTCGAGAATCTTGCCTCGAGGGAATCTAAAAGGAGGGATCAACCAGGCTGGTATCGACTATTACAACAACTTGATCAACGAGCTTTTGTCCAAAGGCATTAAGCCCTTTGCCACAATTTTTCATTGGGACACACCACAAGCCCTTGAAGATGCCTATGGTGGATTCCGTGGCGCAGAGATTGTGAATGATTTCCGCGATTATGCGGATATTTGCTTTAAGAATTTTGGTGATAGAGTGAAGCATTGGATGACATTGAACGAGCCGTTGACAGTAGTGCAACAAGGGTATGTTGCAGGTGTAATGGCTCCTGGAAGATGCTCAAAATTCACTAACCCTAATTGCACCGGCGGAGATGGAGCCACCGAGCCTTATATTGTCGGTCACAACCTCATTCTTGCTCATGGAGCCGCCGTCAAAGTCTACAGACAAAAATACAAGGTTAGTGTTAGAAAAAATTTTCCGGTCTGTTTCTTGATCGACAAGTTATCAAAACTCGACTGAGTTTATAACCATACCAAGCCGGAAAAAATATATATTACGAATCACCAAAACATTGTATGTTTATTCCACTTCCGATTATGAAAGATCTTCTCTTGCATTATTGCTTAACAGGCGTCTCAAAAAGGTCAAGTCGGTATTGCTTTGAACGCGGGTTGGAACTTGCCCTACACAGAATCAGCCGAGGATAAGTTAGCCGCGGCACGAGCCATGGCCTTCACATTCGACTACTTCATGGAGCCACTTGTGACTGGAAAATACCCGGTGGACATGGTCAACAACGTAAAAGGCAATCGTTTGCCTAAATTCACTGCAAAACAATCCAAGACGCTCAAGGGCTCATATGACTTCATTGGCATCAACTATTACTCTTCCTCTTACGCAAAGGATGTCCCTTGCTCCACTGAAAACGTTACAATGTTCACTGATCCTTGTGCTAGCGTCACAGGTGAAAGAGAAGGAGTTCCCATCGGTCCAAAAGCTGCATCGGATTGGCTTTTGATATATCCAAAAGGGATTCGTGATCTTGTCCTCTATGCAAAATACAAGTTCAAGGACCCTGTCATGTACATAACCGAAAATGGTAGAGATGAAGCTAGTACTGGTAAAGTCTTCCTTAATGATGGCGATAGAATCGATTACTATGCTCGACATCTCAAGATGGTTCAAGAAGCTATCTCGGTTGGTGCCAATGTGAAGGGCTTTTTCGCTTGGTCGTTGCTAGACAACTTTGAATGGGCGATGGGATACACGGTTCGGTTCGGGCTGGTTTACGTCGATTTCAACGATGGACGTAAGAGATACCCGAAGAAATCGGCTCAATGGTTTAGAAAGTTGTTGAATGGAAAGAAAAGCAATTGATGAGATATGCATATCATTCCATTTTATTAGTATCTCCGTTACTCTGAGAGATTTACTATTATTTTATCCTCCTTTGGAAATAATAAGCTATGGTTTTTATACAACGAACCGGATTGATATTACTCTACTACACATACGTTAAAGCTTGTGTAGTTATACTGTATAGTGTATACTAAATCTTCTTTGGATGTTAAAAAAAAAAAGACTCAAAGATAACTGGTCAATCTTTTGATCTTGTAAATGATTGGATGCATTATAAATGTTAAGTAAAATGCAGACCCGTGGATATAGCTAAATTCACCAGACCCTTTTGATATTATTCTACTATTATTTTCTTCATTTGGAAATAATAAGTAATGGTTTTTATACAAAGGACCCTATTGATATTACTCTACTATTATAAAAGAAATATCTTGGTTTAGCTCACCATAATAGATCACTTGTACCATCCGATCAGTATCAAAGGGAAAGAAAACAAACCAGTCCATGAACATGCTGTGACAAGCAACATTATATAACCCAAAAACTTCCTGGGAAATATCTGAAAGTCCCAAGTAATTCCCAAAGGAGAGCTTGCTCAGTGCTACTAAATGGCCCAGCTGCTCCCAAAGCCATTGAAGCAAGAGCATCGCATAAGGATCTGAGAAACTTAAGAATGTCGTTAATGCAATAAGAAGTACACATCTACATAAAAGGCAGACTTGAGATTGGCACATTCGACATTGCATTCTACAGTCATTGAAAATAAATAGGCTTTAGAAATGACATATTTCTTTATAAGCAACTGTTTTTCTACTTTTTTAATAGTTGACTTTGCATGAGTAAAATAAAATAAAAAAAATGAAAAACATAATATTCAACCACTTATCATGAAAGTTCATAAAAATAAGTTAATAATACCAACCTATTTGCTTTTAATGGATTTTTGCTTCTATTTTTAAAGCCAAAACACAAACTCTGCGTTCTAGATTTTATTTAATTCCGCAAATTTTTTTATTAGTAAAACATTTTCAGAATTATGTTAAAAAAAAAAACGCAATTCCTCTATTCGGCGAGTTACCAATCAAATCCTAAATTTTATCATTAACTTAATCGAGAGATATAAAGACACTTTTGGCCAGATAATCTGCCATATATAATATAGTAGACTGATTTTAAAAAACACACTAAGAAAAAATAGATATCCTGAATAATTCTGTAGACTCCATATCAGATGACCAGAGAAATACTCAAAACAGAATAATGGTTCAAATATTTGTTTTTTAATAAATAAAAGCTTCTTATACATTTTCATTCCAATAAACAGAAAAAAAATTATAGTCTTCTATTCCTAACGACATATTAACATGGGAAATTGCTCATTTAATTCCTCAAATATTTGCAATTAGCGATTCTATTCTCCAACTATTGCTTGCGCAAATAAATTCCCCAACCTTTAGTTGACTTCGCAAATTAGGGATTAAAAAAGTCAGACGTTAACTTCAAAACGGCGAACTGTTAAAACTATTTATCCGTCATCGAAAAATTCTCATTTAATTCTCTAACTATTTGAAATTGGCATATTAAATCTTCAACTATCACATGCGCAGAATAATTCCTCAACTCGTAGTTGACTGTGCAAAATCGTGATAAAAATAGTCAACCGTCAACTTCAAAAAGTTTTTGATCTTCGCCATCGTTCAAACCTTTTTATTAGATGGTTTTATTGTGTAGTTCTAGGTTTTGTTAATTTTCTGAATCTATTTGATTGTAAAAGGTTATCATCTTTTTATTTTATTTTAAAATTGAGAGATAAATGGTCTTTTGGCTTGATTTGTTAGAAAAGTTTAATGTGCGGTTTATAAATATTTTTTATTTTTCATTGTGATTAGATTACTTTATGGACCATACACGATGAGTTATTGAATTTTAGTTCAATGTTTAATATTGGGTTTAAACTCAAATCTTAGATGATATAAGTTAGATCCATATATCAATATCATAATACATTTTTTACTGTTATTAACGAGTTGGCATTCTATTTATATTGCATGTTGAAAGTTGGTCTTACATGTGGACACTTTCTAAACGGTAGATGAGGAGGAAAAATGTATGAACGATTATAAGGATCAAAAAAATTTTGAAGTTAACGGTTGACTATTTTTATCACTATTTTGCGAAATCAACCACGAGTTGATGAATTATTCTGCGCATGTGATAGTTAAGGATTTAATATGCCAATTTCAAATAGTTGAGGATTTAATATGCCAATTTTAAATAGTTGGGAAATTAAATGAAAATTTTTCGATGACGGATAAATAGTTTTAACGGTTTTCCGTTTTGAAATTAACGTCTGATTTTTTTAATCTCTAATTTGCGAAGTCAACTAAAGGTTAGGGAATTTATTTGCGCAAGCAAACGATAATTGGAAAATAAAATCGCTAATTGCAAATACTTGAGGAATTAAATGAGCAATTTCCCATTTATCTATATATAACTTATTTAAAGATTCTTAACCAAATAACTATATAGGAATTATGGAATCGCATGTTTTTATAGCTGATTCTGAGTCTTATTTAGTTTAGTAACTCGTATTTTTTAAAGAGTTATTTGAATAGTTATTGTATTCAGTATTCATTGATTCATTCAGATAAATTTAATTGTTTGTTTTTTTCTTAAATATAACTACGATGTTTCCACTTTCCATGGTCACTGCCAGTGTGACAAAAGGCTACATTCAATGTCTTTTGTTTCTTAATGAATACGACTGCTTTTTTTTTTTATTATTCCTCTTCTTTTTTTTTTGTCAAGTTACGACTGAGTTTAAATATATATTATTATTTGTTGTTTTCCACATGAAACATTGTGAAAATTAACACCCTACACTGCTACACAACTGTAAGTTTAAATAAAATGTTTTGCTTTTCCTGGAGAAGAAAAGAATATGCGTCTCTGATTCTCGGCTCCCTTGTATCATTATAAAACCTAATTATGCATATACAAAAGTTTTTTTTATAGTATATTTATAACCATAAAGTTTTAAGAATTAGTGGGAGTTATTGGTTTGGGTATTTTTATGGATTTGAAAATTCAAACCAAATTCAGTGTTATTGATTTTATGATTTAAAAATCTATGTTCAAATTTTGTGTTATTAGTTTTATGGTTTACACATACTAATTCAAATAACGTGTTATGCAATACTACGAATTTACTTATGGATTTGATTTCATATTAAATTTTAGTGGATTTTGATGGATTTTAACGTTAAAAATACAAAAACTCAAATCCCATAAAAACCTATATTTTACAATACTAATTAAAATTCGCATGATTTATAAATCCTATATCAATTTCCAAATCAATTAAATTACATAAACCAATAACATCATCTAAGATTAACTGTTTAGATTATTATTATTATTATTATTATTATTATTATTATTATTATTATTATTATT
>OVAY01003107.1:0-12994 GCA_900406395.1 Kernera saxatilis | reverse complement strand
TGCAATTTATCAGTGCCCAAATCTCTTCCAATTGGTAGTTGGGGTTTAAGTTAGAGGGCAAATTTTAATTAATCCAAAAATAAAATATAATCCGAGAATTGAAAATATAAGTTGGTAGATACAACAAACATGGGATTCGAGTATTCAAATTTTAAATCCAATACAGATTTTTCAAAATTATATTATATCTTCGTTTATTATCATAGTGTACTTTGATAAATTTACGTTTCTGTTTAAACTTGTGCATAGCTTAAACTGAAAACATGAAAAGAAGAAGAAAAAAATACTACAAACCATGGGAATGAATGATTTAACGTAGTTAATGCTCTTTTTTTATAAACTAAGAAATTTAAGGTGGTGACCGAGTCATTCTCTAGTAAGCGTGACTAATTTTTTGAAAAAGTAGGCATAACGATTGCAAATAATTACTAGAGACCGGCTCGATCGCACACGTATCTTTCCCGGTTTATAAAAAGTGCATTAACTATGAATTATCAAAATACTGCATTTTCTCTCCCAAATTAGCCATGGCGTTTGAAATGCAAAACCGTGTGTAATTGAACAACGACATTTTTTAGGTAACTGATAAACATGTTTTCATTGTTCGCTGTGATAGGAAGAAGTATTCACAGCCATCCTTTATTTTTTTTATTTTTATTTTTTTGTTTTTATTGTTGTTGTTAACCTTTGCATTCACATCATTCCTTAGATGTCTTTTATTGTTGGGTATCGTGAACAAGAAGTACACTGATTAATTTGCTCAAACTTTTTTAGCCCAAACCCTGAAGACTTGCCACCCTCCAAAACGAGTCCGGAACTTAAACACAAAGATCGATTTCGGGTCCCTAACTTCGTAAACTCTAGCTAATTTCTCCTTCAGTTCAGCCTTCGTTAAGATTCAAAAATTCAATGGTGAGAATTGTAAATTAATTTCAGATGCAACTGAAAAAAATAAAAATAAATAAGGGTTGCATTTCAAATGATATCAAATAAATAAATAAAGGTTGACGGTAGGATCCATTAAACATAAATAACACAAGATTTTAATTAATTATTTTAAATTTTCAATTGAATAACAATAGATTTTAAATTTTTTTAAATAGAATATGATAAATACAAAACTAACTAATAGCACAAGATTTTAAACTATTTTAGTAAAAATATTTTAAACATAAAAGCTAATAATATTAAATTCTACTAAAATATTTAAACTAATGATTGAATAACAATAAATTATTTTTAAAAGTAATTTATTTTAAAATCCATAATGAGTTCCCTTAAAAATAACGGATCCGTTTAGGGCCCGTGGGTATACATCCCTACCGGCACGGTAAAAGAGAGAAACAAAAAAAAACGAAAAAACGAAAAAACGAAGAGAGCTTCAACGTTGAGTCTCTGTTGCGTTGAGTAAACCTGTAAAAAAACCTAATTAGGCGGGAGGGGTTAGTGTGTTTCCGCCATGGAAGAAGTATGCGAAGGAAAGGATTTCTCTTTCCCTGGGCAGGAAGAGAAAATCCTCTCGTTCTGGACCCAAATCGATGCCTTCAAGACCCAGCTGAAACGCACTGAGAATCTCCCTGAGTACATCTTCTACGACGGGCCTCCTTTCGCCACCGGCCTTCCTCACTACGGACACATCCTCGCCGGCACGATTAAGGACATCGTCACTCGCTACCAGACCATGACTGGTCACCACGTCACGCGTCGCTTCGGCTGGGACTGTCATGGCCTCCCCGTCGAGAACGAGATTGATCGGAAGCTCAATATTAAGAGGAGAGACCAAGTGCTTAAGATGGGAATTGACAAGTACAACGAGGAGTGTCGGAGCATTGTCACGCGCTATGTTGAGGAGTGGGAGAAGGTTATTACCAGGACTGGGCGTTGGATCGATTTCCGTAATGACTATAAAACCATGGACTTGCCGTATATGGAGAGTGTTTGGTGGGTTTTTGCGCAGCTTTTTGATAAGAATCTTGTCTACAGAGGCTTCAAGGTTCGCCCTTTTGTCTTTCCCCTGCATTTCTCTTCAGGTTTGAGATCTCTCGTCTCATTCCCGGTTTGTTTGCAGGTTATGCCGTATAGTACTGGCTGTAAGACACCTCTATCTAATTTTGAAGCTGGTCAGAACTATAAGGTATGTCGTCATTGTGTGCTTCTTCAGATTACCTTGTGTTGTTGTGCATATTTGATGTCTGAAAATTGGTAATAGGATGTCCCTGATCCGGAAATCATGGTAACGTTCCCAGTTATTGGCGATCAAGATAATGCTGCTTTTGTGGCATGGACTACTACTCCTTGGACTCTTCCAAGCAATCTTGCTTTGTGTGTCAATGCAAAGCTTCTCTATCTCAAAGTTCGTAACAACAACACTGGAAAAGTCTACGTGGTTGCTGAGTCTCGGTTGTCATCCCTTCCCACTGATAAGCCCAAGGCCAAGTTAGCTAATCGACCTGCTGCTGATACCAAGCAAGCCAAAGCTGCAGCTGATTCTTATCAAGTTTTGGAAAAACTTTACGGAGCTTCCCTGGTTGGGAACAAGTATGAACCTTTGTTTGATTACTTCAACGATTTCTCAAGTGTGGCCTTTCGAGTAGTAGCAGATGATTATGTCACTGATGACAGTGGTACTGGTATTGTCCACTGTGCTCCTGCCTTTGGCGAAGATGACTATCGTGTTTGTCTTGAGAACAATATCATTCAAAAGGTTAGGTTTGACTGGATTCAGATTTACCATTCTATTTTTCTCATTCAGTTGGGGGATTTTCGTAAAGGGTTTAAGGGATTATTGTTTAGGACGACATGCTCTTTTGTGGTCCTTTCAAGAACCCATGCTCGTCTACTCGTACTATTCTCGCTTTATTTCATTATGTTAAATATATGTTCTTTGTGGTTTTATGACCTCCCTTGCAGGGAGAGAACCTAGTTGTGGCTGTTGATGAAGACGGGCTGTTTACTGAGAGAATTACCCACTTCAGTGGCCGTTATGTCAAAGATGCAGATAAGGATATAATTGAAGCCGTGAAGGTGATTACTGATGCCCAATGTTTGTAATAGATAGGCCACATGAGTCTGTTACGATCATAATGATTTGGCATGTCTCTTAGAGATTCTAGCTAAGTGCATTTTTGGGCAGTTAGATTTTTATATAGTAGGTGACTTTTATTCTTCCCGTTAAGTAATACTTTTTGTTATTTCAGGTCAAAGGCAGGCTTGTTAAATCAGGGAGCTTTACGCACTCATATCCATTTTGCTGGCGCTCGGACACCCCTCTCATATACAGAGCTGTTCCGAGTTGGTATGCTTCATGTTTCATATAAGCTTTAGCTAATGTCTTAGTTGTTGGATCATTTAGTGAGGCACTTTGTCTCTCTGGTCCTTATCTTGAGTAAAAGATGTGTAGGCTTTCTTCCTGTCCCAGCCATGTTTTCATTCTATCTATTTTTTATTTATATGTAGTGAATATCTGACCTAAATGGCACGTAGAAATATAGCAAAGATGACATGAAGCTTATTCTTTCATTTTCATGATTGACTTGAACTCTGAGCTTTGACTGGTTAGGTTTGTGCGCGTGGAGCAGTTGAAAGAACAATTGTTAGAAAACAATAAACAGACGTATTGGGTACCTGATTATGTGAAGGTCAGTGGAAGAATAGGATCAGTTCTCTGAGTATATTACAAGTTTAGCTTGTTTAGATGAGTTATACTGATGTGAATAAATTTTCTTGATTTACCTACAACGCAGGATAAACGTTTTCACAACTGGCTTGAAAATGCGAGGGATTGGGCAGTCAGCCGAAGTAGATTTTGGGGAACGCCTCTTCCGATATGGATCAGTAATGATGGGGAGGAAGTTGTGGTCATGGATTCCGTTGAGAAGCTTGAAAAGCTCTCTGGTGTCAAGGTATCTTCTTCTGTTGTTTGCATTTGTTTCTCTTTCTGCTGTGACTACTTGTAATGCACTCTTGGAAGATAGTTTGTTTTAGAAAAAAAGAAACAGCAATATGTCACGATCTCGTTTCCTCTATATGCAATCATTGTTGTGGGGGATATTTGCTACTTGTTCAACTGTTGGATAACTCAATATTTCAGTCAATAAATGACTGAATGTTTCTAGAAGTCTTCTTAAGTCAAAAAGTCTGATGCTCATTTGTTTTTTTGATGACTATGCTGAAGGTCTTTGATCTGCATCGTCATCATATTGATCAAATTACAATCCCATCTAGTCGCGGCCATGAGTTTGGTGTGCTCCGTCGTGTAGAAGATGTAAGATAGATCCGTTTATTTTTACATTTTATCCGTGATTGTCTGTGGTGATATCCCATACTTATGTTTATATCACTCTTTATCAGGTTTTTGATTGTTGGTTTGAGAGTGGGTCAATGCCTTATGCATGTATCAATTATCCATTTGAAAACAAGGAGCTATTTGAAAAGAACTTTCCTGGTGATTTTGTGGCTGAAGGGCTTGATCAAACTCGTGGATGGTATGTCATTCCAAAACTTGCTTGTCACTAATAATATTTTTTTTTGCCAAGTAGGCCACTAATAATATCTAAACTTTCTACAGGTTTTATACTCTTATGGTGTTATCTACTGCTTTATTTGGAAAACCAGCGTTTAGAAATCTGATTTGCAATGGTCTTGTGCTTGCTGAGGATGGAAAAAAGATGAGTAAGAAATTGCAGAATTATCCACCACCTTTGGATGTCATAGATGAGTATGGGGCTGTAAGTTCTCTATATAATATGCTTTTATGCTGCGTTTTCAGCTGCGTGTATATGTCATCACGTACGTGAACCTTGACAGGATGCTGTGAGATTGTACCTGATAAATTCTCCGGTTGTACGTGCTGAACCACTTCGCTTCAAAAAACAAGGAGTAGTTGGTGTTGTGAGTGATCTTGGTGGTTGATTTAATGCAGTTTGATTTGTTGTTTGTCTGAATTATTCTTGTCCTTCATCATGGGGATTCACTAGGTCAAAGATGTATTCCTTCCATGGTACAATGCATATCGGTTCCTTGTTCAGAACGCAAAGAGACTTGAGACTGAAATTCGTGGGCCCTTTGTTCCTATTGATCTGGTAACTTTACAGTCATCGAACGTTCTCGATCAGTGGATTCACTCAGCTACGCAGAGTCTTGTCCGTTTTGTCCACCAGGAGATGGATGGATATAGGCTTTACACTGTAAGCTTTTTTACATGTCATTTTCAACATGATATGGTGTTTTGTATTAGTAAATAATTTATCACATCTTTGTTTTTCTTTCTCAGGTGGTTCCTTATCTCTTGAAGTTCCTCGACAATCTCACTAAAGTCTATGTTAGATTCAACCGCAAGAGGTTAAAAGGCCGTACAGGAAAAGATGATTGTCACACTGCTCTTTCAACTCTTTACAATGTATGGTAAATAGTTGTGGGGATACGTTTGTTTGCATGCTCACCATCATCTGAACACTTGTAATAACTAATAATTGTGTCTGGATTTTTCAGGTGCTCCTAACTTCTTGCAAAGTGATGTCCCCTTTTACACCCTTCTTCACTGAGACTTTATACCAGAATCTGCGGAAAGCGTGTGAAGGTTCTGAGGAAAGCATTCATTACTGCAGTTTCCCACAAGAAGAAGGAACGGTAATAGTTCCATGCATTTCTCTAGATCCAAAGGATAAGATAGAAATTGTCTGAAATTTTGCTTATTTTATTATATTTTGGTCTTGTGTTTAACAGAGAGGGGAGAGGATTGAGCAAAGTGTTGCAAGAATGATGAAAATCATTGATCTTGCTCGGAATGTTCGTACTCGTACGCATACTGAGGGTGACCAGACTCACCACAATCCACCCTTGAGAACTCCTCTAAAGTGAGCGTTGTGCTTAATTATTTTTCAGTTTCTGCCTTTTACCCTAAAACTGATACATGCTTATCCGTGTTGTATCAGGGAAATGATTGTAGTCCATCCAGATGCAGAATTCTTGGATGACATAACAGGAAAATTAAAACAGGTGTGTTGTACATGAACAGTAGTTTTCTGAAATTTTAATATAATATTTGAAGTTTGCTATCGAGGACCGCTTGAAATAAGCAAAGCATGCCTCTATAGCTGTGTTATATAAGAAACACAACAAAAGTAAAACGTAGCTACGTGGAAGAGAAAAGCTTAAGGGCTCCCACGAGTCCTGAGTGCATTGCTAGGCTTTGCACATCAACTATTTGTTCTCTTTAAATTCAAGGAACCGAAACTTGGGATTTATCCAGTTTGATTTTGCATTGCAGTATGTATTGGATGAACTTAACGTAAGATCTCTGGTCCCATGCAATGATACTCTGAAGTATGCAACTCTAAAAGCAGAACCAGATTTCAGGTTGGTTAAGTTTGCTTCCTTGAGCTCAATATGCTTTAGCCGTTCCAAAAGAAATGTAGAATGCAATCATACTTGTTCATTCCTTCAGTGTATTGGGAAAGCGACTTGGAAAGTCAATGGGGCTTGTTGCAGAGGAAGTTAAGAAAATGTCTCAGCAAGATATCTTAAGATTTGAGGAGGCTGGGGAAGTTGCTATTGCTAATCACTCGCTGAAGCTAACAGATATCAAGGTCTCTAATGCTATGGTTATTTCATTGTGCATACTTGTAAATAGCTGAATTCTGACACATTTCGTTCATGTGTGTGCTGTTCAGATTGTCAGGGTTTTCAAACGCCCAGACGGTTTTAAAGAAACAGAGATTGATGCATTGGGAGATGGTATAAATCTTAAATTGAATACCACTTCACTATGGTCAATTTATGTTAAATCTTGATTGAATACCAGTGCTCTATTGTTAAGGAAACATATATAATATTTGCTTTCGTTCATGGTGCAAGGTGATGTTTTGGTGATTCTGGACCTACGAGCAGATGAATCTCTGAAAAATGAAGGTGTTGCCCGTGAGGTAAATAGATAATATTGCACGAGTCCTGGATGAAACTGAAAATGTGTTCATGAGCTTTCTTCCCCCGTGTTATAGATTGTCAATAGGATCCAGAAACTACGGAAAAAGTCATGTCTGGAACCAACGGACTTTGTGGAAGTGTACATTGAGTCACAGGACATGGATGAATCTGTTTTGCAACAAGTTGTTTACTCCCAGGTAACTGCAATGATATATATTCCATATCAAAACAAGACTTGCCTTATAATTCTATATCTCATCATTCGACAGGAACAGTGCATTAGAGAAAAAATTGGCTCACCTTTGCTTCTGTCTACTTTGATGCCACCAGATGTAGTAAGTCAGCCACTCTTCTCTCTCACATTTGCTTATTTTTTCACTGTAGAAACTTAAGGTGTACCGTTTCTGTTATTTGGCAGGTCATAGTATCTGATGAGAGTTTCTCACTCGAACTGAATGACAAAACTGAATTGTCATTTAAGATAAGTTTGGCTAGACCAGCTTCAAAGATCAAGAAGAAGCAAGATGCCCGTGAGGTATCTAGCATAACACACACTAGTACATGAGTTACTGATGAAACTGAAGCGCTAGATTAGATTATGGATCTGTGATTCCAAAAACTTTTTGTATATTTGCTGTTCCCTTTTCTGTATCTGAACTCTTCATTTTCTTTCCTTGCGTTATAGATTGTCAACAGAATCCTGAAACTAGAGGAAAAGTCAGGTCTGGAACCAACAGATGTCGAAGTGTACTTTGAATCATTAGACAAGAATAATAACTATGCTTTGCAAGTTCTAAACTCCGAGGTAATTGCGTTTGTATTGTTCCTCACTTGTTGTTACCTTAAGTTCTACTTGAAGTCTACGGCTTTTTCATTGCCCGTATGAATACACTGATAAGTTCGATACCAAAAGAAAATTTGGTCTTTCGGATCCAAAGTTCTTATTTCCTTCAAACATGAATAATAAATATTTTATCCGTTCTTGTTTGGTGGGCAGGAACAATATATTAGGGATTCAATTGGTTCCCCCTTGCTTTTGTCTACTCTAATGCCACCACATGCAGTAAGCCATCAACACTCCTTCCACATCTTCTTATGTTTTCGCATGGCAGAAACTTAAATTTTATCCTCTTGTCTGTTATCTGGCAGGTGATAATATCCGATGAGACTTTCCAAGACGTTTCAAAGCTGTCATATAAGATAAGCTTGGCTAGACCTGCTTTGAAGTTCAATGAAGAAGCTATTCTTGCTTTATACTCAGGTAAGTCTCTCACCATCTCATTCTCATCACAATGTCATAATATAAGATGCCCCAACTAACAAAGTGCATCATCTATGGTTCCAGGAGATGTGAAATTCGCAACGGGGCTCCAAACTTACTTGTTATCCAGGGATCATTCGAATTTAAAATCAGAGTTCCAAGCCGGAGATGGGAAGGTTTGTATTGTCACTCAAAAATAGGATGCTAGATGGTTAGTTAAAGCTTTTGATAACCCAAATTTGTTGTGCTTGATCCTTTTTTCTGTAGATAACTGTAAGCTGCATTGAAAAGCTGCCTGCTGTGACTGTGGCTCTAGGACAACATTTGCATTTGACAGTCGGTGACTACTACTTGAGCAAGAGGAACCAATGAGCCCTCTCTCTCTAGATGAATCTGCATGCACTTTACCAATTGTGTGATATAGGTAGGAATTACAAACATATATATATAGATATATATAATATGATAAACATTTCTTTAACCATAGAGAAACCGAACTCAAATTTGTAGTTACTCAAGATACTTATTGTTAGACCAAGTGATGCAAATGATTTGCAAGAGTTGAAAAGTCTTCAAAAATTCTGGAACGTGAATATCAAATCAGCATCAACTAATTACACAGTAGCAAAAACTGAAGAATATCAGATAAATTAGTTTCTCAAAAAAAAAATAAAAAAATCAAATAAATTAGTCTCTTCCTTATATCCAAAAGATTGCGAGTTATAAGGTTAATACTCTTAACATTAAATGATGATCAGAACAATTAAGTTTTATTTAATATTGTTGTCATGTCGCTCACCACTAGCTCTCTGTTCCCTTACTTCACCAAGTTAGATTTTCAAAAGAGAGATAAGGAAATAACTACGTTGTGCTGCACTAGTAGTTCTAACTTAAGGAGGAGGAATCACTATATTGGTGTAAACTAGATGAAGACAGAAAAGTAATAGTTAAGGCCCAAAGCCCATGAATATTGGCCCAATAAATATTCTATTTATTTCTTAATTTGTTTCCTACACAACAACTATCAATAGCAGTAATAAATGAAATTCTCAAACGTTGAACAACAAAATGAAAAATCACAACCACAAAAATGTAAAGCTTGGTTCAAAAAACATCAATGCACTTTCTCTACCCAATCTATGTGATTAAATGCATTCACCACCTAACCTCTCTCTCTCTGTCTGTCTTCTTGGGTTGGCTTTATTATTGCTCTGCAAAAAAAAGCTCGGATTCTTCAACAAACATTCATTTAACCATGTTTTACCCATGATTTTAACCATCTTTAATAGTAAGAAGATTTCTTGGAGTAATCAGCAACTGAATTTCATTCAATTCCACAATCTTTTTATATATGCAAACAAGACTAAAGATTTAGATATTCACATTGTGTTGAACCCATAAACAAATGTATCTATAAAACAACACTTAAAAAAAAACACAAAACAAAAACCAACTGTTAGTCCAAGTAAGCTGCGCGGCATTGGCTTTGCCACTCGAAACAATCTTCATAATCAAAGCTACTCGCGCAATCCAACAACGCGTTCTGCTGCTGTTCGTAATGGCAAATGTAGTTTAACCCGACAAGAAGCTTACAAATCGCAGCTTCTGTCTTCTCTCTATCAGCAAAGTAAAGCGTCTGAAGTAGAAGCACATTCGTTCGTTTCACAATCTGATTATGCTGCTCGAAGTTGCGTTCGCTCTGCCATCTGATCATGTTGTGGGCTAATGGGGCAAGCCAAGAAAGTATACCGTCTATTGTTTCTTTCCAATCGTGAGCTAGAGGAGCGTCGTAGATCGAAATGTTCTTCAAGTATGATCTGAGATTGGCTTTGAGCGATGTTTTCAAACTCGTTGGCAACATTTGGTAAAGATCGTCCCTTGCTTCTTCGCCTATTAGATGAGGGTACTTGAGAAGCTTCTCTACCACAATCACTACGTTTGCATAGTGCAAAGATAAAGCAGATCCTCCAATCGTCGAAACCGAAGCGTGTTGAGTTAGCCTGCTTTTAGAACCAAACTTACTAGTCCGTATCACTCGAGCTGTGTTTAAAGGAAACGTGATCCGAGCATCATCCTTTTCATCATCATCATCGTTAGTCCTAGAAACCGCGAGACATTCCATAAAAAGCCTCCCTGGATTAGTCCCACAAGGGAAATTGAAATCCCCTGCACGCGTAAACTCTTCTGCTTCACTTCTCCTTGAATCCTTGAAACCCATAACAGATCTCGAATTCACAAGCTTATTAGCATCGTTCTTGCTACGATCTCTCTTCAAAGTCGAATCCTTTTTCCCTCTCAAAGCTAAACCACCAAAAACAGTCTCAATCCTGCCATAGATTGTGCAGACCGTTCTCGCCAACATCTCAACGACCTTATCGTAAGTTTGGTTCCACAGTGAAGCATCTCTAAGACTCCTCACGTCTTGTCTCTGCCACATAAGCTTCTGTTCGAAAGCTTTAACACTCTCTTGATGCTGTTGGCTCCGTTGAAGCTTCACTATCGCTTGTTCAAGCTCATTCATCACTTCCATTTCACAATACAGACTACAAGTAGCGTTGACGAATCTCTCCATCTTCTTAACCATACTCTCCATATCTTTCACCAAGAACCCTAATTTCCTAAAATCGATTACCCCATTCACTATATCTTCGTAGACATGCTCGAATCCTTGTAAAGCAGGTTCGTTACACTTTTTCCCTAACCTAGACACCACGCTAGCTACACGGCTTAAATCGTCGAGCTTCTCGGAGACGGCGAGGTCTAAGAGGTGATTCTCGTCGGAGGAGACCAAGTTTCTGACTCCTTCAGACCGGAAAACCTCGGATTTGAGCTTTGAGATCTCGGTGTCGGAGAGAGAACGGTGAAGGTGAACGGTTTTGGACATGATGTTAGCTACTTCGAAGGATAAGATTCCGATTGTTTGTCTAGGGAGAGAGGTTTTAGGGGTTTTCTTCGTGGGAGATTCTAGAAGCAGAGCGTGTTTGAGATTGGCACTTACTTGGTTTCCCATTTTCACAATCCAAGCTTCTGCAACCATAGCGAATCGAATTAAAAATCGAAGCTTTGAACAGAGAAATTCAAATAAAGTTTGCTGCTTTCTCTTCAGGGGTTAAAGATTAAAAGCTCAACAAGAACAGATCCGGGGAAAAAGAAAAGGAATTTTTGACCAAGACATTTGGCTTTCTCGAGAAACGAAGAAAGGAAGTGGGATTCGCGCATGAAAAGGGAATAATCATTGGGGATTATGGGCGGTACGAAAAGAAGAAGAACACCATTGATGTGATATGATGTTTAGATTCGTCGTGTGCTTTTGAGGGGATTGGAGAGGAGAAAGTAAAAAGCGATGANAGAGGAGAAAGTAAAAAGCGATGAAGAGGAGGAAGAAGAAGAAGAAGACGAGTTGATGAGAGAAACTTTGGACCCAACTCGCAAGCTTCTTGTAAAGAGAGAGAGAGAGAGATTTGAAAGTTTGGAAATTTGGGTTTGATTTTTAGAAAGGTGGAGTAGAGAGAGAGAGAGAGATTTGTTATTAAATTTTGGAAAGGGAGTGATGCAGCTCGTACTTGCTCCACTAATGTTCTTCCTATTTTAGTATTTTATATTGACTCAAATTTCAACCTATTCAATACCAAAATTTTCAAATATTTCCACAATCTGTGTCCTTTGTTGATAATTTTATTAACATACAATTTTGTTTATAATCTTTTAACTGTCTTGTTTGAACATGGTCATCAACTGGATGGACGGAAAGAATGGATGGTTGACACGAACGAATGAAATAAATAGTCGAAATGAACGGATAAAACGAATAGTTGAAGCAAACGATCAAAAACAATACAGTTATGAACTATTCGAAAAATAAAATGTTTGCAAACGTGTATTGAATTCAAGAGCGGTTGGATTTTTATAATATATATATATATTTTTTTTTTTTTAATTTTTTTTTGAATTTGTTTTATTGTTTTATAAAAAATTAAAATAAACACAATTTTATTGTTGTTTATAAACTAATTATATATATAATCAATTAGCTTTCAAATTATAAACATATATAACCACCATTTTTAATATTTTTTTTTAACTAAACTGCTTTTACTCTGTCCTCTATCCTTTTTTTTATGTAATCATTAAAAAAAATTTACCCGTCTGTTTATATGTGGTCACCAATTGAATCCAATATAAAGCATAAATAGGTGCAGCATTTTCGACAATTTCTTGTTGATAATCTTTGGGAATGTTATATTTCAAGATTTTTATAGATTAGGTCTCGGTTGCATCATTATTTCAAATTGAATGAAATCTTTAGAAGACATAATGAAATTCGAATATTATAATATTAGACTAATGTTGTGTGTGCGTGACATCATCATAACTTAAGACCATTATATTGAAACAAGAGAGCACTTGTAAAGTTGACTACAAAAGAGTTCGTTTGACCGATGATGTTCTTCTTGTTGTCTCCATTCCCTTTGGATTTTTTGTCGGATAAAGATTACCTAATTGACACTCACAAAAACTTAAGAAAATCGCAACTCTTTCGCTATCTTTTCAAACAACAATTTTTTCGCTGACCTAATTCGGAACAAAAAATCTAAGATCAAAAATCAATTGCCATTTTTCAACACGGAATCATAATTTTTAATTTTCAAAATTCGATGTGTCGTGTTTGAAATGTTTTCGATTAAACAAAAAATTTATTGGATTATGGAATTGCTTAATTGTATTGATATGAGAACATGTGGTTATATACACAGAGAGTACAAAAGAAAGAGGAAGTACAATATACACAAAGTAAATGCCTCCTAAACA
>OVAY01003106.1:517-12996 GCA_900406395.1 Kernera saxatilis | reverse complement strand
TGAAAATGTTAATGCCATTTTAGTGTTTTAGCGTCCGGTTGGACATGCTCTTATTCAGAAGAGGACAATTTATTAGTCTATTATTTACTTTTAGTTTTTGTAGTTGTTGTTGTTTTCTTCTTTATATTTAGTTTTGAGTGGGGTCATATTTCGAGAAAATCTTATCTGAACTGACATTATATTAATGCAGAAACCATTTTGCCCGGATCAGTAGAGGCAACGAAATTCATCCTGCTAAAATATGAGGTTGTGAATTATATTCTAAAATCACAAGTCAATGTGATTATATCCAAGTCATTTGAGCTCATCAGATTAAGCGGTATTTCCGTAAGAAAGTTTGCATGTTTTTTTTGTAGCATTTCTTATGCGCTTCTAACCCTCGAACCGATTGGTTATCTATATTTTTTTATTATTATATGATATATCTTGGCATTTCAGTTTACACATTGGATTTGCCGTTTGTGTTTTACCCATTTTGTATTCGACTAATTACGAAATGAAATTTGGTTGATCCAAAAAAAAAAAATCAAGCAAATAATGATAAATTAGATGAGTCAGTCACGCTTTGCGTAGACATAAAGAAATTACAAAATACATGAGTTTATAGTAATTAGTTATGCTTTGGTTTTCATTTTTTTTGTATGAATATTAAATTTTTTTTTTGTCAACCATATAATAAATTAAAAATGATTCTATGATTAGTTGCCTAATCTGGAAGAATGCTGCTTACAATTGAACAAAGAGAAGTACAAATTCTTAAAAAAGTAGCCAAACAATCGGTTTTACTATTTAGAAAACGAGGAATAAGAGATATACCGAAGGAGGAAAACTTGATCGGAGATGTTGAAACTCGTATAGAACGATGGAGAAGGCGGGGGCCATTCATCTGGAGACTGTACCATTGATACCAATTCAGCACAATCTGTTTCAAACGCATGACATGCTATCTGACGATTACTGATACTCGTTATTGCCCAAATTAAAGTTTCCAACTCCGCATGAAGAGGCGACAAACTCCTCCGCTGGCATTCAGCCCCCAACAATACTAATACTCCGTCCCATTGAGAGCCAACCCAACCAATCCAGAGAAAGAATATGAGGACTTCCAAGAACCGTCTATCCGACAACTTAGTAGCTGATCCTCCTTTGTTGGTGGGACAATTAAGCTTAAGGGATTATCGGAAAGCGATTGAGCTTTCTTCCAAGCCGAAAATTCACTAATGGCATGGTTTAAAATATCTGGCGGTTTTGGTTCTTTATTTTCAAACACCCATTGATTCTTTGCTTTTCAAATAAACCATAAAATCCATGGATAACACTTTATCTCGGTTTGAGAAGATAACCTCCAGAAAAAATAGTGTATATTCGAATATTAAGTTGTTATACAATTTTCAAATTTTTGACAGAAAGTTACATAGAAGAACTAGTAGCAGAGAAAGACCAGAAACTTACAGGGTTAAGAACCAACTACGAAATATCTAATACATTGAAAACTATCTAACAAAACAAGCTTAGACTTAAACGACACAAAGCAAGAAAAAAAAAGGACTCATCGATCTCCCTTACAACGAACTCTAACCCTAAATGAACTCAAAGTTGCCACAGGCAACACCACGAAGTCAGTTCTCAAAACCTAGCAAAAAGATTAGAACCTGCAAAACGCAAACCGATTTTTTTTTTTTGTAAATTGTAAATATTTCATTAGAAAACAAAAATGTTTTGGTTTACAATCAAAGATTCCAAACCTATAAGGCAAACTAAATTCTAAAAAAAAAACAAAACAGAGACCTAGCACCACTAGTCTACTAATCAATATTTCATTTGTTAATGTTTTACCTTTGATTTTGTTTCAGTCTTAGCACGTTTCGGACTAGTTGCTATATATGGAACGATGTTTAAGTATACATAACACATTGACGTGGATTTTCTAATCGATTCTTGGTGGACTCAAACTTGAAATACTATTTATGTTTAGGATTAAACTGGAAGTCATAGAAATTGAAAAACAAAACAATCAAAATTTAGAAAGAAGGTAAAAGCTTCTTTGATGAATGAATTGCATTGAACATATTTTGATTGTGTGAATTAAGAGAGCTATTGAGAATACTATTACATATAAACTATTAAAATCCAATTATGAGAACTATAAAGAAAAAATTATGAGAGCTATGGAGAATATCGAAAATGATGTAGCTTACATAATAATAGAGTTTAGAAAAGATTAGAAGTTAATATCTCGGTTTAAAATAAGGTTCGACTCTTTTTCGATATACATTTTTTTGTCATTGGGTCATAACGGACTGGTCCACTAACTCATTAATCCCACAAAAGAAAAACCTCACTAAGAGGAGGAAATGAGTTGAACTCCTAACTAATGCCAAGGTCAATACTACTCGGCCGACGGCCATTAGTGACCTTGGCATTAGACTATGAGACATTCGGTTTTCGATATACATAAAAACTAACATGATAAGCTTTTGAGAATTTTAGCAAATCAAATACAGTCAGAGGAATTTTGTTTTTTTTCCTTATAAACCTGCCTATTAGTATATTTACGAAATAAGAGATTATAAAAGAGATAATTAAGCTTAGTAAAGGAAATTTAACTAGAAAAAATTAACAATGGCATATAGCTCAAATTTCTACTATCCAGAAAAGGCACTTTTATAATTGGTCTCGTAAGACTAAACGTGAATACAACACGTAGAAAAACGATGTACTGTATTAGATAATGTTTTAGAGATATCTACCTTTTTTTTTGACATCATTTTAGAGATATCTACCTTTAGGGGTTGAGTAAGCATAATATTTTTTTCAAATTAATTCATTTACAAAAAAAAGGGAATTTCTATTAAATGTCGAGCAAGTTAGTTGCAACAACAGTGAGGAAATCTCCTCATGTGGAGTTGAAAGACCAATAAAAATTAGAAAAAAAAAAATTCTTCAAAGCATCTAGATTCTCTAATTGATAGGCAAAAAATGGCCACTTTTTCGGATTTGACGACATGTACTTGACCAATTCCTAGGAATACAAATTATGCCAAATCAGACATTGCATAACCTAAATCAAACTCTGAGCTCCAAATGCCAAACATAGACTCCTCAGGACACTTTTAAAGACCGATCATATTCATTGTTCCATCTTGAAGATGAAGAACCCATCTTACTATACTAGTTTCATCTTCCTTCTACATAATAATCTATTATATATCAGCAATTTATCTCCTCTCTTTCATTATAAATTACGGTGTTATTAATGTTCACAATATCTGCAAGAAGTACGGTACGTATCAATGATTCAATCAATATTAACTTTGTGCTGCTCATCTTTTGTCTTCATGACCACCACATTAATTACATCTCCACCATTCAACCACTTTTTTGTTTTGTTTTCTTTTGTAATCTAGAGCATGATACATCAATCAATTTTTTTCACCGTCAAAGTTGTGTTCAAACTCAAAATCTGGTGCACTTTTCTAGACTCAACTGGTTGAACTAGCAATATGAAATACTATCCAACCATGTTTTTTTTATCATTTCTTTTGTATTTTTATGACTTTTGTGATTTATTTTTTAATATATCTTTTATTCTTTATAGTTATACTAAGAAAAGATCTGGTTACCAGCTGATGTGGCTGATGGAAATTAAGGTGACGCAACAAAAAAAAAAAAAAAATACTAACAAGTTAGAAATTTAATTTTTTTCTTAGTTTAAATTAGTAATTGTTTTGTATCCGCAGATGAACAAAGGCGTGGATTTTTAGGTGTAAAAAGAGCGATTGAAGCTAATACTTCTTTGTCTAGAGTTTCTGAATATGATATAATTTGAGCATTTGAGTTGCAGCTGAGAAGAAGCTTTTTTTTTTTTTTTTTTTTTTTTTTTGATTTCCGGGACAGGTTCGGGCCTACGGCCTTAATCCCACCCCAGCCCGTAGTCAGCCTTTAGAAATTTTCTTTAAGAAAAACACCCTGCTCCCAACGGGAATCGAACCAGGAGCACAACAGCACCAATGCTGCGCTTAAACCACTGGTCCAACGCACCGTTGGTGAGGAAGCTTAGTTGAAGGTTGAAAAGGAACCAAGTTGAAGAATCAATCAGTTAAGAGAATAAGGAAGAGATATGGTTTTGGTTAAGTGTAAGGAATGAAGCGGAAGACGCTGGATGAGGGAGAGTCTCTCAAGGTGTATTGAAATCGATCACACGCTCGTCGGCACATGTGACGTTAGGGTTTGTTAGACACAAACAATCGACTCTGTTTTTTATATAGAACAAATACTATGTTCCTTAGTTAATCTAACCCGCTTTTGAACGATAAAACTCAAGACCGGCTCTTAGTTAACCTAAGCCGCTTTTGAATACTTTAATGACGATTCATAGCGAGAGAAAGGAGAGAGAGAGAGGTTGTTTCGTTGGTATCTAGGCTCGTTTCCTATCCTTTCTTCTTTTCTTTTTGTTTTCTCGGATTGTATAAAATAGATAGGGAAAGTGAGTGATCTTTTTTTGAGAAAGGGTTAAAAAGTGAGTGATCTTCATATTGTAAACCAATACGGTGTATTAATCCTTGTTTTCATAGTAGATGTTTTCGCACGAGACGTATTCTCGGCTCCTTTCCTCACTCGAGTAGAAATTTTTTCAATACACTTTGAACTCTAAGTCAATTTGACAATAATGACTATAAAATCAATCTATAAATCAGTGAACTTGTTTTGGAAATATATAATAGGAGCTTGATACATAGTTAGTGGTAGATTGTATTAGTATCGCATTCATATCAAATTCTAAATTCAAACTATATATATATGTATGCGATGTTAGTTGTAGATCACAAAAATAAAACTTAGCAATTTAATCGCATGGACAGACACGTGCATAATTGCACATGAGCACACAGTATATATAGATCTTGGTTCTTTTTGATCATAACCTCCTTTTATATAAAATGTTGGAGGTTTGAACAAAAAATATATAAAATGTTGGATATAATTAAATATGGTTTGGTCTGATATCTCTGTCATTAGACGTAAAAGTTGATATATGTTGTCTTCCACATGGGCAAGGAGCTCATTCATTGTTTTATAGGTTTTTTACTTTTCAATTACAATGAACTTGTAAATGGTAATGAAACGGGACAGAAACAAAGTAATGAATGAGAAAATTATAAGAAAAGAATCATAAAGTTGCATAGTAAGAAAAATATCAAAAAAAGTTGTTACAAAGACATTTGACTCTCAATGTAATTCGGAAAAACATAGAGCATAGATTGAAATCCATTACGGTCCCAAAATTCGTTGTCTGGGATCTCTTTAAATTCGAATCTTCTAAAACTGTTTCTCACCGGATCACAAAATAAAACATATAAAGTTTTACGAAACGTGATTGGTGCAAAAATAAACTCACCAGCCTGAGTGAAACCTGTTAGTTTAAATTTGGTTCTTCTCAAGCTCGGTTCACGGTGACCAAAAGGTGAAAGAAAGTCTTGACTCGACCACTTGCTTTTCTCTGCATCCTCCAAAATCCACAATCTCTTGTCATTTTTACCATCAACACAAGCTAACTTCTCCTCATAAGTTATCAGCACATAGTTTTGAATATCCAAAGGTAATTTTATCATACCGAATTTTTCAAATCTGACATCAAAGCTCATTATAACCAAAGCATGTATGTCATAAAGATAGTCTATATAATATATAAACCCCTTGATGCATCGCCCACGTGTATAATCGAAATGAAAACGATGCTTATGGTTAGTTTTGACTGTTCTCCATGATTCTTGAGCTGATGATCCCAATGTTAAAACTCGACACTCGTCGTAGTTTTCATCAAAAGGCATGCACACTACTTTGTGTTTACCTTCGACTGAATCGTATCCTAAAAAGACTGTTATTACATTCCAGCTCTATCTAGGTTGGGATAACGTTAAAAACTGTCTCTTGCTAGGGTTCCAAACTATCGGCTTTCCTGATTCTTGAAAGCAGATCAAGCCCTTGACAGATTCCGTGGGGGAGAAGCGACTAGTTTTTGGGTATTTCATATGATAACGATCAATAGGCTTCGAATTCTGATGAAGAGTGTCCCGAAGACTGTGAATGTGTTGCGGAATCAAGAAAACAAACAAATTGTCATTTTTTTCGAAGCAGAGTAGAAGATTTGGCCGTGGGGACTGAGTTTCGAACAAGTTGATGAAATATGGATCGGTGGTGATTGATGACCAAAGCTTCGACACGCAGCGAAACCTCGCAACAGATTTCTCAGGCAGCATTAAGAGTATCTCTGAGGTTAGATCGAGAGGTAAGGATGTAGTTGATTTCGATTGTCTTCTTCTTCGTCTTCTTCTTTTGTTAACTTTTCTCTTCGACTTCTCTTCTTGTGGCTCCATCTTTGCTCAAAACCCTAATTTGTTCAGGCTAAGTTGCTTCCAACATTTTCTTTTATATATGTACACGTCATATGCTCTATGTTTTTTTACTTATTATGAATTTTAAAGATATGTAAATAAATAATAAGAAAATATTCTTCATTTTTTTTTAATTGAAATCGAATGTCGAATACTCTACGGTTTTGTTGGAATTCGTTTTCTTTCTAATACATTTTTAATTTACCTGATTAGTTTTTTTTTTTAAACATGTAAGGAAAAACAAACATAGAATTTTAATTCTTAGACATAATACTATAGTTTCATATTTACAAAGGATAATTTGGTAAATATTTGAAAAGATAGGGGCCGAAATATAATAACCAAAAGAAACAAAGGAAAGTGTTTCTTTGTGTTTTTCTCTTTTCCATCACTCCTCGTCTTCTCGAGTTCGCATCGTTTGTCCCCTCTCTGACTCTGTGTTGGAGATTACGAAAGGTCTCTCAAATTGCCTTCAACAATCAGGTTCGGTTCATTAATCACAAAACTCCAATTCATTAGCTTTAAAGTTCGAGTAGATTTCTCAAATCTCCTATCTTTGTGAAAGTAGCTTAAGGGCTCTAACATAAGTGGAGAGAATCAGTTCTAATTCAGAATGCACTTTTGGGTTGTGTATTCTTTGCCAAGTTTTATTCTTTGGAATGGGTTTAACGAATTGCTGCTAAGTATGACTCTGGATTTATAATATTTGGTCTTAGTTTTGTGGTTTTGTTTAATGTGGAACCTAAATTTGACATTATTAGGGAAAAAGGTTAAAATCTCGTAGCTGCTCCACACATTAAGGTAGAAGTTGAAGGATTCTTTCTTCTTCATTCTTGTTCATTGAAATACTCAAGTCATGAACTTTTTTTGTTTCTATCTTATGAATATGAAGATACGGCTTGTGAATAATGTCAGAGCAGCAGAAACCGATTGAGAAGCTGCAGATTTATCCAACTTCCAACTCGGGTGTTTCCCCTTTTTGGCGAGGTTTCTCAAAGTTTACACCTTTAGCTGATTTTGATTATGTTAGGAGTAATTTTTGCACTTATATTCAACTGTTTCATGTCTCTCAGAGAAGTATGAAAAGGATGCTAAAAAGTATTGGGATATATTTTACAAGCATCACGGAGACAGAGTAAGTCTTTTTGTCAGTTAACTTCACATGTAACTAAGCTAAATAGGTAATACTGGTTTGTGTAAGAGTAACATAGGCTGGATTCAGTTGTGATTTTGGTAGTTGAAGATGTGTAGGACCCTGCAAATACATGTTAAAAAAACTCTCTTTGATGATATCTTCATAAAATTGTCTAACAATACTATGTTTACGTGTATTCATTTGTTGTGAATATGTGGTTAGGGTTATTGATGGGTTTGAGGACTCAAGTTAGTTAACTTAGAGCTATTTAGTTTGAGAGTTTCGTAACTCAGGTGTTTGTTATTATGGCGGTTCTATAGGAGAAAAGGAATTATGAATGAGTCTTGAGCGGATCTTGTGTAAAGTTTTCGGAAAAGGGGAATGGGAGGGACTCTGTTTTCTACTGTCTCAGCTCTTGATTCCAGTTTTTTTTTATAGTCTAATATCGTTTCTAGATCCTATATTTGGTCATATCACAAAGTTACCATTGGTGCTTTGTGAAAAAGTGAGTGTGAGCTCACTGGCCCAAAATGATATTACTGTACTTTATATGATATATTCTCTTGTTCTTTCATCAGTTTTTCAAAGACCGGCACTATTTGGACAAGGAATGGAATAGCTATTTTTCCGTGAGTATTAAAAAACCAATTCTTCTAGTATCTTCTGCATTACCTATTCTAGTATTCATCCTGAGTTTGTCTTAATTCTCTTTTTTCAGGCTAGTGGAAAAAAAGTCATTCTTGAGGTAATCACATATGATCAAGCTGTTCCTCATCTAAATTACAACTAATTGGTCTTGATTTGAAGGTTGGCTGTGGAGCTGGAAACACCATCTTTCCATTGATTGCCACATATCCACACATTTTCGTTTATGCATGTGATTTTTCGCCACGAGCCGTTGACTTGGTCAAGGTCGGTCTTCATTCTTCGTTAATGGTTGCTTTGGTTTCCGTTGGCTATATTATAGTTATAGTCTTTGTGTCTCTTAAGCACATTTAACAGGTCTATACCTTAATATGCTTGTGAGTGGTTTACTTGTTGCATCCTCCAAAGATATTTAGTGCGCTTCACAGTTGTTTGGTTATTGGCTTCTGCTGAACTTGATCAGAGTTTGTTATATCTTGTTATGAAAAAATCAGGCTCATGATGAATACACAGAGACGCGCGTGCGTGCATTTGCTTGTGACTTGACAGGGGATGTTCTTGATAAGCATATTTCTCCATCTTCTGTTGATATTGTGACCATGGTATTTTCCTTATCAAACGTATATTATTGTGTTAACTAGCTAGAAGTTAATGATCTATCACGCTTATCTTAGTTTGATAGACTATCATGCTAATTACTTGTTGAAACAGATATTTGTTTTATCTGCGGTATCCCCAGAGAAGATGCCCTTAGTATTGCAGAACATTAGGAAAGTACTTAAGGTATCAAACCACGTCTTTGTAATGTCCTTGTGCCATCCATTTTTCCTCTGCAAGTCTGAATTTTTCTCATGTCGATTTTACTTTCTTGTTATTCTGTTTTTCAGCCAAATGGGTGTATTCTCTTCCGTGACTATGCTGTTGGTGATCTTGCTCAGGTTTTGATCCACCTTTTATTTACTTCCAAAAGTTGAGTTATCGCTTCTCTGTTTTGCCATGGTGGTGTAATTGAAACCTCTCTAAAAAGTACTGATCAATACATCATAGGTCATACAAAATTACAAATGCCTTATTTGATGCACCTGAAACTAGTCCTGGGATTATTACCTGGATCCGAAAGAACCAAACCGAACCGAATTAGGAGGTTCGGTTCGGTTCCGGGTAGTGGTAAATAACCGAATGGATCCTTTTCTTTAGATCATGGATATCGGTTCGGTTCGGTTTGGGTATTACCCGAGAACCGAACGGGTATCCGAACCATCCGAATTATGAAACATATATGTTAACTTTTCGGTTAGTTTGGTTAGTTCGGTTAGTTTGGTCAATTTTTTTAGTTAGTATTTCGGTTAGGTTGGTTACTTTTGGATAGTTTGGGTATTTTCGGGTATTTCTCGGGTATTTCGGGTACTTTATAACCTAACCGAAAAATACCTCCGATTCCCAAATATAGTATCGGAATCGACCCGAACCGAAAGGTAACCGAATCTGAACGAAACCGAAATGATTTCGGCTCTCAAGTGGATCCTATATGCAACTACCCAAAATACCCAATACCCGAACTACCCGACCCGAACCGAACCGCGAACTCCCAGGACTGCTTGAAACGAGTCTCTTGAACTTTTTAAGTTTTTGTTGAAAAGAAAATTGTAGTTTTTAGGAGATTTAGTTTTGTTTTAGATGAGTTCTCACATGCATTATAGTATATGAAGGCTTTGGCTTACAGTATTTGATTCAACAGGAAAGGTTTTCTGGGAAGGATCAAAAGATCAGCGAGAACTTTTATGTCAGAGGTGATGGCACTGTAAGTTCTTTCTTTCTTTCTTCCGCTTTTTCCGAGGCTGTTTCTTTCTAGTTCTTGGCAGAACTGTGATGATTTCACCTTTTTTTTATGCAGCGTGCGTTCTATTTTTCTAATGAATTCCTAGAAACTTTGTTTTCCGAACACGGTTTCAAAGTTGAGGAGCTTGGTGTTTGCTGCAAACAAGTCGAGAATCGTTCACGCGAGCTGGTCATGAATCGGCGCTGGGTCCAAGCTACATTTCGTCGATCAGAAGGCAACAAAGACCAATCTGAACAACAGAATAACATTCAGTCTAAATCCGAGGAGCGAGAAAGAAAAGAAGTTGTCGATAATACTGACATTGACATATCCGATGGTCTGGCCATGGAAATGTTCGGAGCTTCCCCATCAAGTCATGAGGTATAAGAGACTTGACTAATCTCGACTTTATATGTTCATCTCTGTTTTTTTTCGCTAACAGATTTGTTTTCATAGATGAGCGTGGTTAAGCTTAAGGATTCATCTTTCAAGATCAAACTTTTGTCGAAAGAATATCAACATACTTGCAAATCTACGGGGTTGATGCTATGGGAGTCTGCTCGGCTTATGGCTTCAGTTCTTGACAGGAACCCGAACGTCGTGTCCGGAAAACGTGTGTTGGAACTGGGTTGTGGCTGCACAGGTATTTGCTCGATGGTGGCCGCAAGATCAGCTAACCTCGTGGTAGCTACCGACGCAGACACGAAGGCTCTTACGCTATTGACAGAGAACATCGCGACGAATCTTGATTCTTCTTTATGCGGAAAACTGAAAACTTGTGTACTTGAATGGGGAAACAAAGAGCATATAGAAAGTATTAAAGGTTTAGCTTGTGGAGGATATGAAGTTATCATTGGGACTGATGTTACCTATGTAACCGAAGCTGTTATACCTTTGTTTGAAACCGCGAAAGAGCTGATCTCGCGGAATACAGAGGTTCAAGAAAAGCCTGCGTTGATTCTGTGCCATGTTTTCAGAAGGGTTGATGAATCTTCTCTCTTGTTAGCTGCGTCTAAGTTTGGGTTTAAGCTTGTGGACAGATGGGCTGCGAATTCGAGGGAAACTCCGATAGGGAATATCGTCGATCGTTGGTTTTCTGATGAGGATTTGGTTGCGGAAATCCCGAGTTCGGCGTTGCATATTCTATACTTTCAGATGGAGTTACCTTAGGGGGTGGAGGAGGAGGAGCAAATGTGGTTTTGATGGCAAGTGTTTTTGTGATTTTTTTCTCATTGAATCTCAATCAACGAATGTTCTATTCATTTTTGTGATTGCGTTTTGGTGAACTTGTTCTTGTTATCTTGTAAGAATTTTTGTTGGGTATTAAAGGATTACGACAGTTCAAAAGAAGTTCATACACAACCCATTTGGTTAAGCTTTTTTTTTTTTTTTTTTTTTTTTNGTTTTTTTTTTTTTTTTTTTTTTTTGTTAATTAACTAAGTTGAACATATCATAACAATCGACTTGAAATACCAGAAAAGCCTCAAAAGGGACAGATTAATTTACAGTCTCTGCCATTTCAATCATTCGATTCGATTCACTAATTTATCTTCCTCTTATCCGCATGGGAGAAACTCGCCAATCAAACCTTGAGTATCTCGTCTTCGTCTTCGTCTTCACTCTTGCCGTGGCCACACGAACCACCGGCTCGGTCAACTGCCAAACCGGTTCGCTTCGTTATCCGTTCGGTTTCTCCGACGGTGATCCGATCCGATTCAACTGCTCCGAGAATGGATCAGCAGAAATCGGCGAATTTCCTGTACTCAGTGACGAGCTCAAACATCTACTTGGAAATCCCGTCCATGTGCAAACGCGAGATCCGCAAAATCGAACCGCTCTTCCGGCTTAATTTCGCTCCTACGCGTATCCAGAACATAATTATCGTCGAGGGATGCAACGGGTCGTCCTCTAGTTGTTCAATTAACCGTAGATTCCTCGAATCTCTGACGAGTCCCAGTAGATGTAACTCTCTGCTGAGCTGTTTCGACGGAGCGACGACGAAAGCGGCCGATGTGATGAGTATCGGAGATGTTGTTAACCGGAGTGGATGTAAGTATTGGGTCACTTCGATTATGGCTGAGTCGATTGATACGAAATCGGGGATTTCATTATCTTTGGATCGACTCAAACTCGATTGGTGGCTTAACGAAGGTTGTAATAGCACGACTTGCTCGGAAAATGCCAACTGTACGGATGTCATGCTCCCCGACGGCGGATTTGGTCATCGGTGCAATTGCCTCGTCGGATTTCACGGCGACGCCTTTGCCGTGCAAGGTGGTTGCACAGTAGACGGATCAGGTTCGTACGGGTCTTTAACATACAGAAAAACAGAAACCAATTATACAATGACACGTAGCTTTTGGTAAACAAAAGCTGACTTTTCAAAAATTAGCGGAAAAAAACGGAGAAAAGTTCTTACATACATACTAGCATGGTCCATGGGACGGGGTGTTTATATTTTTTTTTTTTTTTTTTTTTTTTTTTT
>OVAY01003105.1:0-12998 GCA_900406395.1 Kernera saxatilis | reverse complement strand
TAAATAAGTTACTCAAATGCACTTAAAAATTAGATCATGCAATATATAAACGAAAACAAGATAGTATTAAAACCGCGCAACGCGCGGATCATTTTCTAGTTATTAATATCCCTAACTAATACTACTGTACTTTTGTATTATTGTAGAGTGTAGACATCACCCGTTTCGCTATTCAATACTATGTTTTATTTTATCTTTTTCTTCACCGTTTATCAGAAAGAACAACCAACAAAACCTAACTACTAACTGCCGTTTATCGATCCGTAAATATATGTTTCCAATAAAAAAATGGTATATCATATATTGCGTATATGAAATCATTCATTATAATTTATAGCTAGTATAGACATATATATTCCAATACACACATTATCTACGCCATTAGTATTGTTCTTCCGATCGCGTGGGATTCCACCGCCACTCACGTGCCTTCCCAAACCGTCTGATTTCGTCACGAGAGAAGTCCAAAAAGAACAACGCAAATAATTGTAAGAAAAAAAATATACCATTAAAAAAAAAACTCATGCATAAACCACATGAATATACCCACTAAATTTAATAACCACCACATAGATTATTTGAAAGGGTCCCATCTTAGAGTATAGGCATGAAATCACAGCCGTTGATTACAATTACGAAGTACGATCGGATGGGCGGTGGAGATCCATGAGCCAAGAAATATCAACCGTGTATTTTAGTATATCGTCGCTGTAAATCAACAGTAAGATTTGTCGAGAAGTTAGATGAAGGAAAAAATTGTCAGTTAAATGCAAAACTATATGGTTATTGACTTTATGGGAAAAGAAGAGAGGAAGAGAAAAACATATGCAAGTGGAATGGCACAGTGAATATTAATGAAGATGGGGACCTTACCACAAACACCAAAACATGTCAGTAAAATTATTGTTTCACTCTTTGAAATTTTTCTTTTCTTACTGCTACAATTATTATCCACACGAATTAGATGTTCCAAACACAAATATGGTCTTCTTTTTCCTTTTTAACGGCAAAATATTTATCATCTTCTTTCTTTTGACTCGTTAATTTTATATCTAAAGCTAATCGATTCATTTGAAAGAAAGAAAAATTAATTTTATCAAACAAGTAATGTTTCAGTAGTTAAAACAATATATTCTATTGCCAACAAGTAAAACAAGGTTTTTAGTTGGACAAACAAATAAAGAGTAACGTTATGTATAAGTATCTTTTGTTTCAGCCTGTATATACACATTGCAATGCAAGGAACAGAGTTTTTTTTTTTTTTTTTTTTTAATTCTCTGAGAAAATTACTACACAAATTATCTGCCAAACTGATGAAATATTTTAATTTCACCGTCGCTTTTACTTATTTCAAGCTGTCTGAAGCAATTTACCGTTACTCTCATTCTTACTCGTCGCTTTCGGAGTTGTCCTGATCACCTTCACCCTAAACGCCGCCTGATAAGACCCAAACCGGATTTTTTTCAGTTACTTCGAATAAAACGGTTCGGTTAAAAGCAAACCGAGATTTGGTAATACGTGTCTCAATCTCACCTTATTATCTGAACCAAACTCGATGATATCGGACGGTCTAAACCGCGCCGGGAAATTTGGTGTCACTCTGTATCTTCTTCCTTCGTTACTGGTAAAGGTAAACACGTTCAAAACTCAAAATATATTTGATCCAAAATTTCACAGACTCGAGAGATAACCAAATCGGCAAATTCCTCTACACTTACTCGGTCACATAGGTTCCGTGTTCGCTTCGAAGATCCATCAAGAAGAAAGCTCCATCTTTGTAGCTTACACGCGCATGCGTCTTCGAAACCTAAATCAAGATTTGACACGCCAACAAAAAAACAATTATTATCCTGGACTAGTCTCTGAAGCATGTGAAGTCATTATTAGATACAGAGTTTTTTTATATATACCTGGGGCGAAGGGATAACAATGTGCATTCCAGGAAAATCTTGATCAGGTTCACTTCTGCAATCAAGTAGAGTTTGAAAAGTTTCACACTTTAAGAACATTTTGAGATTGTTTCGACTTCATAAAACCGAAGTGACGGGGCTTCTTTCCATACCCGATGATGCAAGGTTGATCCTCGTTTTTGGTTAGACATATGGTTTCCGAGATGCTACAATCGTTGCCGTATGGAATCAGATACCACCTGCAAAGAGATTATTAGGACTCAGACCAATGCACTTTAAGAGAGTAGAGCATGTTTTTTGGTAGGTGAAGAAGTCTATGGAAGTAAATCTAGAGTTTAGCGATTTGTGGCACATACTCTCCGTTTATAGTACGTTCAAGTGCGTCGTTGTCTTCAAACCACTCGCGAAGCCGGTCATCAGCCTTCAGACAACGAATTATACTTTCAAATTAGTCATAAATTGAATATTTTTTTTTTGGGAGTGAAACGGAGAAGAGAAAGAAACATACCCTGTCAGTGAGTCTACAACTAGGCGACCTTCCTTCGAGTTTTTCACTGCAAAAGCATGTAAGTTGGCTTCAGGAACTGTTATTAAAATCTAAACATGTTAAGGTCTATTTAGATGAATACAGAGAAAGATCTAACCTGTTACCTCCAAGGACCCAGTTAAGCATCAAAGGCATAGCAATGTCAATGAAGAATCTCCCACCAACTCTTCCGGGATGTGGTACTCTAAACTTCGTCAAGAACTACAAAAGAAAGATACAAGAATTGGGCGTTGACGTTATACGAGCAACAAGATGCTGTTCGCATATCTATCATTGAAAACTATAAGAACACTCACAGACAGAGGACCAAGCCCAACACCTAAGTATGCTTTGTAAGTGGAAGCCATAATTGCAGCCATTCTCGCCATTCCATGGATAATAGCGACTCTGAGTCTTCTAGATTCCTCGTATCTAAACCAATTCAAGAGCATGTTTAGTGTTCATCTGGTGGCCAAGCTAAGCAAATTCGGTGTTTTAGTATTACCTCTTCAAAGAGGAAACAACATCAACAGGTGTATTAGTTTCAACACTCTGTTTCCATGCTTCTTCAAGCTCCGATGCTAGTTGATAACTATCCTGCAAAAATGATGAGCAGTCCGCTCAAAGTCACTTTTTTAATTCAAGTCAATTGTTGAATTGATTGATATAGATAGATTGATACCTCAATGGCCATGCATCCACCTTGACCCATATTTGGCTGCATCGCATGAATAGAATCTCCGAGTAGAGTAACACGCCCTTTACCCCAAGTAAAACTAGGAGTTCTATCATAGATATCTCTTCTCAGAATCGCATCCTCCTCTGTCGCATGCAATAAGTCGAGTACATTGTCGCACCAACCTTCAAATATCCCAAACAATCTTTTCTTCATACCTGCGAAATCAAAAGAAAAGAAGCTTAACCTGATTTGATACTAAATGCAAACCATAGAAACAAATCAATCAATGCAGAGAATTTACCATTCGGAGCATCAACCCCACCAGCTGGCTCCTCGTGAAATGCGTACCATTGCATTTTTCCACCACCAACATCCGAAGAAACAAAGTACTGTTTGTGTCCCAAGAAAACCCGGTAGCTTTTCGAGAGATGAAACGGTTCCAATATCAGAAAAAGGATTGATAAACAGAGAAGAGAAGCATGAAATTTCCTTTGACTGCAACATACCCAACAGACTCTATATCAGCCGGTACAAAATCTGCAATGCCGGTGTAACAAGTGTAGCCTGAATAAGTAGCTTCACTTCGGCCGAACAAATTATTTCTCACCTATAAACAAAACACAATGGCAGAATCTTTATTCTTCATCTTTAGCAACAAAGGCGTTATTTGTTAAACTCAATTCAATTAAAACGTACTTTAGACCAAATGCCATCTGCACCCACAAGCAGATCACCTTCATAGCGTTGACCATTCTCGAGCACCACAGTGACCTAAACGAACAAACCCATACAACTACGTTGGAACTTTTCCTTTTAACATTTCGGCAAATCAAATAGTCTTTTGAGTGACAATCCAATCATCACCTTATCTCCAGAGTCTTCAAAATCAACAACATTACTCTCATTTCTAATCACTTCTTCTCCAACTGCGCGTGCTAAGATCTGCTGCAGAGTCATTCTGCTAATTACCCGAGTCACAGGAAGTCCCCGTGACGCCGCAGGAGTGAAAGTATCAAACTTGACATACCTGATTGATTTACAAAACAAAATCACCAGATTTTTTTCCTGTGGTTTTTACAATATAGGTAGAGACAACAAATTTCTCAATCTATATATACCTGACATGAAATCAAAGTGTTACTTCACGAGTCCTAATCAATTTAACACAAGATAACAACTTCTCAACTCTTAGAAGTAGCAAAACATCAAATTACTGAATCCAAGCAAAGTGATTCACTGATCGAATAACTATGAAATCTCTTTCGATTGGTTAGCTCAATTAACGATCAATCTGAAGATAAACTCACCAAGTACCAGAGACACCATCGACGAGACCGTTAATCCGATCACCGGTGATACAACCAGCTTCCATAACTTCTTCAGCAACAGCAATATCAATGGCTTCCAAAGCCGCCAAAGCGTTGCTCTGTATTTGAATCGGACCTCTGTATTGTCCTTCTCCTCTTATGGCGCTCAAATCCTTCTCGAACACCAGCACATCGAACCCTTTCTTCTTCGCCGCAAGAGCAAACACCAAACCTCCGATTCCACCTCCGGCAACCAAAACCCTCGATTTCTTCTTCTCCGTCACTGTCTCCCGCTTCTCCTCCTCCACCAAAGCCGTCGCCGCCTTTACTCCGACCACCGCCCGACGACTCCTTACTCCCGATAATAATCCTCCTCCCGATTTCCCGGTAAACGATGATAAATCTAAATAGAACTGTTTAGCAGCGGGACTAAACACATGGGTCCTCGTGAAATCGAGCTTTGATGGAGATGGATTGATTGAATAGCAAAACGGAGTTGAACCCATCTCGATTTTCCCCGGCGAGAAGAGCAAACTCCGTTGAAAATATAATCAAAAATCAAGGAAAAAATCAGTGGGTGGGAACCAAAATGTTCTTTGTAAAGCGCCTTTGACTGAAGACAAGAGAAAGAGAGAAGAAATGATTTGAAGATGAGGAAGCAGGAGGCAAATGATGGAGAAGGAGAAGACAGGTGGCATCACCAACGCTTCACACTTCATCCTCTCACTGCTTACAAATATCGCTTCAGATGTTGACATCTCTTTTCTCTCCGCCATTAGAAATTGAAAGTAATAAACTTTAAAAAACAATTTGAATGTGACATCATAAGAGCATGCGGTGGATTTTTAAGGATTGTGAATGGATAATTCGTCATTCTTTGAAGTTTTTCCTTATCGCAGTTTTAAGCCACTAATTTATATTTTTTTTCTGTTTTTTTTAGTTGACGTCTTGCTATTTTTATCATGAATTATATAACTGATCATAAATCCAATTGTGTCATGTCGACGGAAATAAAAATTTATGCTTTGTTGGTTTTTACATTATCACAATAATATCACACGAGTTGTTTGATACAAAATTCAGCTATTGTTTTTTTTATTAAGCCAATATATAATAAACATATTAATGGGCCAAAACCAAAGGGCCATCAAAACTAAACCCAAGCCCATTAGAATGAATACCAACAAGAGATTTTGTATATTACGGTCTGCTCGGATTCATTCGAACATATTGTACCCGATATTTTAAAGTTATTGATTAAAGTACCCAACACTGTTGGTTATTGCATGTCTTCCCGATATTCTTAGTTATTTATACAATTAGACAACACTTTTGGTTATTTACTTACATATCAGAAACGTTTTGGTTATTTTTACATGAATACCAGATATTTTAACTTATTTACACGTGGTCCGATATTTTTGTTTATTTACACGTGTAACCCGTATTTCTCGGTTATTTATATGAGCCCCTGATAATTTCGTTTATTTACATACTGTCATGAGAATTTATTTTATTTTCAGGTATACCCATACATTTTGTAATTAAAATACTTCCAATATTTTCTAATTCTATAGTTTTTCCCTCGGTGTTGTGTGTCAAAGATTTTTTATTCAATAATCAGAGATATAGTATGTTACAAACTCGATACAATACTCACAATTACATACAAAACTCAAATCCCTAATTTATGTTATGGATACATTTCTATGAATTTGGAAAACAGAAGGAGGGCTCAATCTAGTGGCATTCACATAATCTTGAGGTGTATGATTCGAAATCCCAGGGACTAAAATCCCCAAAGCCCTAGCAATCTTCAACAGCCATCCTTCCCTAAACTCTGATCCCTTCTCCGTCGTTATCGTGAAACTTCTTATAAACTCCGACACTGCATCACACATTATCCTTATAATCCCCCACAACGAAAAGTAGTTTCCGTCCGATTCATCACTCAGAACCTATAAAACATTATTAAATAAATCTGAGAAATTGAATATTTATTTTGTACCCTTTTTTCTTATAACTATTATTTTATACCTTTTTACCAATAAACAATGAAGTATATATGATGATTAATTATATATATACCTTTGCTTGATAGTGTTGGTCGTAGTAGATGCAAGTACCAAAGTGTTTGAACATCAAATCCTTATCATCGTACGGTAATCTCGGAACTATGTCGTTGTTATAAACAAATCTATAGTACTTTATATCATATTCTTCTAATTTCTTCTCCATAAATTCACCAAACTTTGAATCTCCAACCCTAGGTTGTCCATAAGTATAAACCCCTTGAATCCTCTCCAACAATTCGGTCTCATCGTGAATCACGAGCACAGCCGCGAACAATATCGCGAGAGCTCCTCCTAAGCTATGACCGGTCAAAACGAATTTAGTATGTTCGTTCTGAGCGGTCAGAGTTTTCAAAGAGTCTCTTATTGAGTAGTAAGCTAAAGGGGACAATCGATTAGGGTTTGGGAGAGGTTTCTTAGGCCAACTGCAGTTATTTTGAAGCCCTAGAGCTTTCATGAAACCACCATGAATCCTCCCAATATTTGGGAGCTCGTACCATGTAATGTCGAAATCTGAACACCAATCTTCGGAGTTAAATGGCTCTGTGCCTCTAAACGCAACGACAACTGTCGTTTCTTGATCAGTAGACATCATAAAAGCTTGTGTTGTTTCCTTTTCTTGATACTCTGTAAAAAAAAGCAAAACATTATAAAATTGATTATATATTTAATGTGAATAATTTTTTAAGAAAAATGAATGCATACCGTTCCAGTAGTCATCAAGACCTAAGTATTTCATATTCCAATGGTTTTCGACGACATGTTTAATACGAGCCGAGTTTTCGTAGGCAAGTTTTGCAGACATAATTGACAATGCAGCATAGTATAAGTCTCCATCTTCACGATTTTTCGTCTTGTCTAAAGTTATTCTCCTGTCTAAATGTCCAATAAACGATAGGTAATTCTCGGAAGTCGTTTTCGGCATCACCACTTCTCCTGCATATATCCAAAAGATATTAGAAATACATATGTTGAATCCCATGTTTGAACCAAAACAGAATCTAAAATAATATATAAAAGTCATGAAATGGTTTACTCTATATTGTTAATTGACTTTAAGTTATAAACCCATAAAACTTAACAATTAATATACATATATATTAAATTAATCTTATTAATGTATAATTTATCATTAGAGATGAAAGGAATTAGTTAAAACCTCGAAAGAAAAATGCTGAGAAAGAGTTATCGGAGAGGAAATTTAAGGACAATTCTAAGGCGGAGCCTAAGAGAGCTAAAGGCTCAGAGAGGAATCGGAGAAGCTTGAGGAGGACGAGAGAGACAAAGATTAGCCATCGACGTCGGAAACTTGGTTCTTTGGTTTCTGAGCTATCAACTAATCTCGGTTTCTCGATATTCCCGGAGAATAACAGACGGAGAAGTTCCAAAGGCCGGAGCTCTTCCGGTCTAAGAATTAGATATCCTTTAGGAAATCCTTCTTCTTCGTCGCTGCTGATCATATTGATTTAATTATTGCGTTCGTATATTGTAGTGTGAATGAAATTATATATGTAGGTATAGTGTAATGATGATTAGAATGGACCGTATTTTTGCTTTGGAATACTTGGAGTGGTGGGAAAATGAGATTTGGTTAATTTTTGTAAAGGTGATCCGTGATCTATAAATTTGGTTTTGGAATATGATTTGTTTCACGTGGGATTGATAATCGTAGATATATAAAAAACAAAAAAAGGAAAATTTTCAGTTTTTCTTATAAACGCAGTGGGCTTAAATATAAATGGGCTGAGGATATGAGCTACTAGGCCCATTGAATAGTGATCTTCAACCCTAAATTGTGAAATGCATTGTATCTTCATGTCAAAAGCATTGATTTTTTTTGTGCAAAACCAAATCAGATAAACGATTAGCAGTGAATTCGAAAAAATTATCTAATAATTACCATAAAAAAAATTTATGAAACGTTTTTTTTTCTGTAAACTATGTCGAAAAATTCATTGTTACTGCAATCTGATGATAAATTAGAACAACGAACTGTACAACCCTAATAAAAAACATAACTAAAAAAGCATTATGTAAAATAATGTGTAAACATGTTAATTTTTAAGCTGGCGAAAACAGCAGATGTATGGTTTTAATACACCATTTTTTCAAACGATATTTGCGATGATATTCATCGTAAAATTATTAGTTTAAGATATCTTTCTTTGATAAAAACTCTCAGATCTATTGAATCATTGATATATTTGTCTGTTTACCAAAAAACAAAATATAATATACATATACATATTCCGATATGATCAGTACGTCGATGCATATTAGTTGTATTGTATTGTGATCCTTTTCAAATCTATACACGAAAGGAGAAAATATTCAATATCATCAAAATAAAAACATAAGATAATCATATTTTTGTTTTTCATATGTCGTGTGAGGTGCACCGGAGAAACTATAAATGAGTACATTTAACATAGCGCAAGAGACGTAAGTGCGAGAGGAGTCAAAGAATACACCAATATACCAAAACTCAACAAACCAAAAAAAATAGAAGTGGAATAAGATAAATAATATAGAAAATAAAAATTAAATAAAAATGGGATCTGCATTTCCAACACCAACACCTACCCATTTTAAAAGCATACTATTTTATATTCAATAAAATCAAAAATCTTTATCAACCCACCTATTTGCTTGTCCCCATTCTTTCCCGAATTTTACTACTTTTATTTTTTCAAATTACTTAAATGAGTACATCTACATTTTCGTTTTAGGACGTTCCTACCAAGCTTCTATATATGTTATAGATTTTGACTTTTTTTTGCACCTCGAAATTAACGTTTAAAAAAAACATTTAATCGTTTCAGTTTTAGTTGGATTCTACTAGTATATTGTTACTTTTATAATGCCGTTAATTCGACACTATCTCGAATACTTACTTGTTCCCATCTTTGTTTTTCACCTTTAAGTTTCCATGTATTTGATATAAAATAATGTATATATAACATAACACCAATAATAATAACAAAAGAAGGGTGCATGAACTTTATCCTGTCACAGAGAACATGAGAATTTATCCGAAATAAAAGAGAGATAGAGAAGAAGAGAGGAAAGGCATTGAAGAAAGATAATACCAAAAAAAAAAAATTATAAAATTTTCTTCAAAAATTAAAAGAGAAAACAAANATTTTTTTAAAAAATAAAAAAAAAAAAAAAAAAAAAAAAAAAAAAAAAAAAAAAGTAAGATGATAGAAATGTGTCAGAAGAATACAGAGCACTTGCCCAAGAAGATATAATAAGAAAATGTCTATATAAATCTAATCTTAAGGATATTGTAATGATCAGAGACTCTCTGTGGTGATGTTGGGACCTTTGTGGGATATCTCACGTGGGACGTATTTTTAATTTTTTTTTCAGTTACCAAACAACAATGTAATTCCATATGGAGTGAATATTTTAATTACTTACTAGATTGTGTGAAATAATTGGGTTGAATTAATTTAATTATTAATTTATATGGGTTGTTAGTGGAGCAACGAGCATAGATGATGCTTGGGACATGAACACGATACTATTGCTACCTTCCCCTGGGGGGCAACTTATCTCAAATTTGGTATCTTACCCATTTTTTATAAAAAATAAATAAATAAACTATGCTTATTTTGTCCTACTTATTTGTTATTCTAGTATATACTGAGTGCTCAATAATTTAACTGTTAATGGTAATCGTAAAAACTACACCAACTAAAAATTAATCATCGCATGGGTTCGATTTTATTTCTGAAAATTAAGAAATTCGTATCTAGTAATTAAATATTTAACTCCTATAAATGTGCGATTCCTATTGTACTAGCCAATAAAGATAAAATTCGAACTGTATATGATGTTTTAGACTTTTAAATAACAAGTAACAAGTTAAACTACCATAATTAGTTACACCGGTTCAGTGACTAACCATTTGCATCCAATATCCGATTAATATCAACATACAATGGACTGAGAGACAGCTTGGCCACTACAACGCAGAGGTTAACCAATCAGATTCATATCGTTTAGACATGTATATGTATGTATGTCTGTGGTCCTTCATATATTTAATTTTTATTTCTTTATTTACTCATCCTTTGTTCCCACTGTGCTGTCACATAGATTCTTCATAGATCTTTCCAGAGAGACCAAAAAAGGGAACAACAAATCGAAGCTCATAATAAAGTCCCAAAACTATGAAATAAAGCCTGTGACAAAAAAAATCAATCCATCTACGTAATAATCGTAATGGACCCGTATTTTATCTTCTCGACTGTGAATTCCCCAAGTGTTTTTTTTTTTTAAATAGCACTATAAGTTTAATTGGTATTTGGTAATAACACTGCATATATAATAACGGGATTCTAAAGAAAAGAGTTGTAAAACATAATAACAAAATCAAGAAGTGACTATATCGATAGTATGTTATTATTAGATGTAATGATAAGCGAGGACAGATTCACAAAGACGAACATTTATTGTAGTGCATAGGGTAAAAGTGAAAAAGGGATAAAACGGGTTTCTTGATTGAGAGGGTGAGGGCAGTGAAACGTCACCGTTTCCAATGATTTTACATGTTTTAGTGTCGACGTAAAAGGGTAAAACCAAGATCGAAGCACTTGGTTTGTCTGCTTGTTTTTATCTAATTATGGGGAACAACCATCCAAACAAATCAGACTTATATATAAATAAATAAAAACAAAAACCAGTCTTAAATGTGTTAAATGTGATTTTGTACATAATAAAGTGATACGGATTTTGAAAAAACAGCGAGAGCTTGTGATGTCTTTTTGGACTTGTGTATTCTTAAGGTAAGAGTCATTTATTACTATCTGTTTAATTTGTGTGTGTGTGTCAGTGTGCAGGATTTGTTTAAATTAATTAAGATCCTGGTTCTTGTTACTTTTTCAGTAGCGTACTTTCGTCATTATTAAGCAATTACAGATCCACCTTAAATGATACTGTTTCATAATAAAAGATGTTTAAATTTTTTGCACATAGATTAAGAAATCAATTAATTTTTGTTTTTTTTTAAACTAAAACATCATTTATTATCTACTTAAACACAATTCAACCAATCATAAAACAATCTGCAAAATATAAATAATTAAAAACAATAAAAATGTAATTAATTTTACATTGAAAGTTGAAAACATCATCTAATTTGAAACAAACAAAATTCTCTAAAACATCATTTATTTTGAAACAGAGGAAGTAATATATAAGTATCACACGGTTGCTAAATTAAATTATAATTCGAGAGATACCATTTGTGGAAGATTACTCGTAAGATAAAACTTATGAAATTTTTTAGAAAAATAAACAAAACAAATTTTATGATGAAAAATAAACATGTCCTTTTTCTTTTGCCATTTGCAAATTGGTAATTTCTTCTCTTTTTTCCCTCCTCTTTGTTGGGAATGATATCGGCTTGTCAGATGCAGCAGATGACGATTCTTTGTTTTTCGATTCCATCATAAATTTTTTGGTTAAAAAAGCAATTTACCAAAACAAAAAGAATTGACAATTTTCGTATAAACTGAAAAGCACTTCCGCCAGAAGGACAGTCAGTGGCAGTAAGCAACAAAAGTATTCAATAAAATATATGTTTTTAAAAAATGCTGTTTTGGAACTAAAGAAAGGGAAAATAAATAAATGATAAATAAAAAAAAGGAATTAAGTCGTTCTCTGATCGGCTTTGAGAAGCGTGCCATACATTATTTTATGTATTTAATATATTAACCATTTTCGTTATGAGTATGAGTGTATTAATTTATATTTAACCAGAAATGTTTACAAAATAAAATAGTGCTCCCTTGATTCTGACATATCTCATGTGGATGTGGGGTAATTGTACATATAACCAAATGATATAAATTATAGGACTCTCCCTCCTATTGTAATTTTTAGGTTGGTAATCATTTTTCTTGGATCAGAGGAAATATTTTTGTTAATACAGCAAATTCAGATTTCGAATGGAGAAAGCGGATCTGGTGAATTTGGCAGAACGGATCAAGCGGATCTGGCGGAACAAATGCGGATCAAACGGATCTGACGGTCCAAAATATATGTTTGAATGGCGAAAGCGGATCTGGCGGTGCAGATCAAATAATTGAAATATAAAATAATACTAAAAATATTTAAAAATAAAATTTTTAATTTTTAAAATCAAAACTATAATAAAAAATTTAATAGTATAATTATGAATATATTATTTAATATTTTAGAAATAAAATTAAAAATTTTAATATATCATTTAATATATTTTTTTTCTAAATAATTGTATAACTAAAAATAACTCCAAAATTATTTGATTTTAAAAATTTTAATTTATTAATACAATAATTTATAATAGAATCACTATCTTGCGCAGTATCCAAATTATTTGATTTTAGAGAGTTTAATTCATATAATTTAAAATGTTAATGTTTGTTTTTACCAAAAAAAAAGAATTATAACTTTAAAAAAAAATTTTATTAAAAAGGTATTATAATGTTAACGTTTGTTTTTACCAAAAAAAAT